>OMLP01046312.1:24938-56693 GCA_900302685.1 Spondyliosoma cantharus
AGTGTGTGTGTGTGTGTGTGTGTGTGTGTGTGTGTGTGTGTGTGTGTGTGTATGTGTGTGTTCTATCTTCAAGGGGGTTGCTTTAGTCATTGCTTACATTTTTTTAAAATGAATAATACCCACTACCATGATGAATCCCTTTATCACTTGCTGTTATTACGTTTTCAACATTAAAGGGATAGTTCGGGTTTTTTGAAGTGGGGTCATATAAAGTACATATCTATAGTCGATCTGTTCCCTACCGTAATTGCCGATCAGCGCAGCCTCAGTTTGGAGTAGCAGAGAGCCCCTCCAGCCCAGACACTCAGCTTTGTACTGCAGTGGACGGAGTCCAGATGAAAAGTGAATTTTGTCCACCTAAAACAAGGCCCACCTAAAAAAATCAATATCAGTTCAAGTGTACGTTGTATAGAGAAAATTCACACCACTTTACATCGCTGTCAGACCACCCTTTCTTTTGGCACTACATTTTCTCAACTGTGAACCTCCGTATCCCTACGCATTTGCGCAACTGCATCAATTATGATAGGGAACAGACCGACTATAGAAACCTGAACTATCATTTTAAGGTATTGTGGTTATGCATAATCCACTTTTATCATAGGTCGAGCCTTGGCAGAGCAGTTTGGAAGTATGCAGGTAGTTGAGCAGATGCACTAATAATATTACATCACTGAATGTCACCAGGGGACAGAGAAGGGCCCCACTCTATCTAAACATTACAGTGTAAAAGAAAAAGATTAAAAAGAAGAAAAGTATACAGTGAGTGTTACTGAAATGACATTTTGATAGCATTCAAAGTATTCAGTGAGCATAGTTAGCACTTAAGGTTTTAATTAGACTAATAATTCATACACCCATGCTCTGGCCATAGGACGAGCTAATATGTGTGTAATGACGTGTAGTCTAGCTAGCCGAGTGACACCCTTTGTCGACCTGGTTGGGTGTTACCTCTGGCGGGGAGGAAGGCGGGAGGAGCCTCTCGCTGTGATGGGACTACAGATCCGTTAGTACCCACAGCCTCCTCCTCTTCCATCATGGCTCCCTCGATAGACAGGCAAGGATACTGGGGGCGGCCGACCTCAACGCTGGACTGGTGTGAAGAAAATTATGTCGTCTCCACTTACATCGCGGAATTCTGTGAGTAAACGAAATTGCGTCGTTTGTGGCTAAAATGATGACTTTGTAGGTCCGTTTGAGGAGACTTTGGGGTGAACGATAGGGACTGTTGGACGCACAGTCGCCCCTGAATAACGTCAACATGAAGTGAGAGCGAGCGGCTGTAACAATAACTTGATTTATGTTATCATGCTAGCTCGGCTCAGGTGAGTCCTCGGTCACTCGCTGCATGCTAAATGCTAGCATTAAACCAAATGCAGCTGTAGTGAGGAAGACGACAAGCTGTCCGCCGCGGAGATAGAACCAGTGAACCCGCTCAGAGTCGAGCTGTTTTGCATATAGCTTTACTATAGCGTACTATTCCGCACAGTGCAGTGAGTGTTAGCTAACGTTAATGCACTTACTGCAATTACCACCAACTCATTTGTTTCTCAGGTCGACTCTGGACTCTTGTCTCGACCGTTTCCCCCTTCGCAAGGTGCATTCGTCATTCACGGGCACCATTCGAAAGTTAACAAAACATGTCCTTCATACTAGTAAAAGTGCGCCCCGTCGCCTTGTCTAAAGATAAAAACTGGTTCCTCAAGAACCTTTATCTCAGATTTAAACGTTGTTAATGTCAAACTGTTCAAACAGCTGATAGCTGCTGGACTTTAATCAGAAAGTACAGATGGCAGACGCTCCAGCTTTTACTGCTGAAACATGGTTTCCCTCAAAGTCATTTAGCCAAACTACACAAACATTCCCCAATAAAATCAATACGTATTCATTATTGTGCATGCAGTTTCAGCTTTTGGAAGTTCACCAGGCTATGTGTACAATCACTATTTGCACTACCAGTCCTCTTTCAGCTGTGATTTATACACCCTACACAGTCACTGTACATTCACTGTAGAACTGAAGGTAATCTGATTGCAGTGTAGGTTTAACTGTATGTTCAGGACCTTCCAGTTGCTGTTATCAATGGCACAGAGGTTACTAAGTGAAGCAACAGTTAGTTCAAGATATACTCAAGCCAAGTGGGTTGATATTAGATAGATTACCACTCGTTCATCTTCTGTGCCTTTTGTCCAGGACTTTAGTGATATGCACTTAATTTTATTGCCGTACAAAGTCCTACTCCAAGCCAGTAGTTGTGGACTATGTGTCGTATTCAGCATACTGTATTCCCTATTTTCACTGAAATATTTCTAATCATTGACACTGGTGTGAATGCAGCTAATCTATCAAGGGTACTGACAGTTGAAGCTGTTGACACACGCTGGCCTAGCGAGATAGTTGTTTTCAGCCACAGAAGAACTGTTTTGGCATTCTAACGGTGATTCAGGTTACAATGGCTGGAATGTGCCATTGTTCCTGTGGTAAAGAGACACCAGCATGATTTTAATCCTCATTTGCTGTGTGCTTTTGTGCATGGTCACTCTTTTAAAAATATCAGCAAATGGTAGGCAGACGCAGAGTGAGATCATAAAGACTCAGGCGTCCCATCACATTCGGATGTTTGCTGTCGTGATTGAAATATGAAAAACAAAACACTCCTGTGCAGTTGTACTGTTGCAATGTGCTATAATCAGTAAGCAAAGTCCACACATTTTAAGATGGTCACTAGGACTTGTGGAAACACCTTGGCTTTGTATCAGACTGGTAGGTAAAGGCAAAGTGTCATGTTGGTTTTGAAAATAGGAGTTGGCAGTTTTAGTTTCTACCCACTAAACATCCTGGTAAGCCTGATTGTTTCCCACACCTGAGATAGTACATCACCACACCCAGAAGAGCAAAGTCAGGATCAACGTTGAGCTCTGCTTTATGAGGTTCTCTGTGGGCCTGATGGTGTACCAATGGCGTAGTAAGCACACAGCAATGGCCTAGGGGAGGGAGGTTAATATACACAAACACTGACACAGGTTCAACAACCACTTTTACAGATAAGGCTGAAATGTTTTGCTCAAGGCAGATTAACAGTAGTTGTTGAGGTCTTTTTGACCTTGATAGGCCAGTATTTCTCAGCTGTTTCTCAGCTTTGAAAACAAGTCCAACTAGAGTTTCAGACTGCAAAGTTGACAGCACCTTCTCAGATCTTGCCTGATAAGCTGGGCTTGCTGTAACAGTTATTTGTTTATGGCTGCAGACGTTAGCTTCAGGTGGCTATGGCTTTTCCAGTTTGTTCATAAAGTTAATAAAATCCCACATAATGATGAATGAAAAAATAGGCTATAAGTTTTATTTTATCACTTGCAAATGATCTCTGCCTCCCTCTGACATAGCTCCTACATTAGTAAAGTTAGCCTAATGTCCGCCCACAATTCAAAGCATGGGAGCAACATCTCAACATATCCATGTCCAGCTGAGGCCAGACAATCAACAATCAACAATCATCATAAGCCGTAGATTCTCAGTTAAGCTCTGTGTCTGCATCGATGCAGTGTCTACCACGTCCGCATCGTGATGCATCTTATGATCGAGAAATTTCCAAACCTCTACAAAGAGTGCTACAGTACATTGTCAAAGAGTTATGGCTGCATATAGCAATTATTCATATAGTTGTAAAATTAGTCTATTTTATTGATTAACTGATTAATGCTTAATCAATAATATAAGAAAACTGCAACATTATTATTACTCAGTTTGTAATAATACTTATACACAGTTTATAGATTATACACAGTAGTTAAAGTGTAGTATGAGGCACATGTCATCTTCCAGTATTTTGATTCCTAAATGCTATAGATATTTATCTATATACAGTAGTTGTTATATATCAGATTACATTTTCGAACACAAATTTGATATGTGTTATATTTTATTTGTAATTTTGACTTCCTCTCATTTCTTATTATCTATTGTTAAAAATTCCCTGTAATCTGGTAACTGGAGCAATTGTAATGTAACCCAGTTCAATAAATTCTTTCTTATTCTGAAAAATGCATATCAGAATATTCCTGAGTTGACTTTCAGTGTTATTTTTTGCAACCAACAGTCAAAAACCACAAAGTATTCAGTTTGTTTTAAGGAAAGCATAAAATTCTTATATTTCAGATTCTGGAACAATCAAGGTTTAGGCCAGGAGTATGCAACCTGCGGCTCTTTTGCCCCACTGCAGTGGCTCCCTGTGACTTTGTAATATATCTATAGATTTTTACCATCATCACTGTTTTAGGCCTACAGTAATTCTTGCATTCTCTGACAGTAAAATTGCACAGCCTACACACAGAATGATAGTGCTTGATCCTGAGCTAATATCATTGTGTTTTATGCTCAAGCCCGAGGGTTAATTTGTGTATGTGGCTGACGATAAAAAAAGAAGGATTAACTAATGTTTTATTTATTATCAAATTAGGCTACTTTTTTTGTACATTTTCACAAACACAGGGAGTCTCAAGTAGGTCTGCATATATAGTTCTGTATTGCTACTCTATTTCTATTTATTGTAGGCTAGTTCTTTCGTTTCATAAATGCACCAAAACATGGCATCATTGAAAAGGAAATGCAAAGTTCAAATACCTTATACCGTTAGCATAGGGTTAGCCACTGCAGAGTTGCCACATCGTGTGGAAATATAAATTAGGTTGCGGACTCCTGGCTCAGGCAGTCCTGCTTGAAAAATTACCAACGTTTAACTGTTTGTCAAATTATTTTTAGATTGATTTTGTGTGGTTGAATTAAAAAGATAAAAGAGAAGACGAAGAAGAAGAAGGAACAAAAAAAGTGTAATTGACGTCCATTGTTTACTATGAGCACATTTATCCATTACCTGTACCTATTAGAGCAAACTCAAACACTACTATATTAGCGGTATTTTACAGTTTAAATTACAGATGTGCAGTAATTCAAGTTTTCCTGTGCTGTGAATTCTGTTTAAACGTACCACAGAGAGCCTATAACTGTTCATGAAACAGTCTCAATTCAATACCAGTGCCTCTATATGGCCTACATAAATTAATGAGACTAGCAGCGAGAAGATGATGATGATGATTTTCCCTCCACACCTGTCTTCCCCCTGATTAATTACCCCAGCCCCGTTACCTGAGTTCTTCCCCAGTCTGCTTTCCCTCCATACCTGCACTGCATCTATCTCATTAGCCTTTCCCTCTTTCCAGTGTTTTTCCGTTCATTTCCCTCACCTTTTTTTCTCCACCCCAGTCCACCTTACACCTCATCCCCTCATTAGGTTTGTTTGTTGGACTGTCCGTTCAGTTCATCCTGTTCAGTTCTCATCCTCATGTAACTGTTACCCTGCTTTCCTGTGTCTTTTCCCCCGGTCCTCATGTGCTCCCCGTGTTCACTTTGGATTTATGGATTGTTCTCCGTTTTTGTTTGACTGTTGTCTTCATTCCCTTCATCAGCCAGCTTTGGTCTATCTGTTTGTCTTCCTTGAATTTTTTTTGGACTAATTATCAGTTTTTATTAAAGCTCGGCTTTTGTGATGAGTCCGACTGCTCTTGTATCTGCATTTGGTTCCTGTTTTTGCACGTGTGACACTGTTGTCTGATGGTTAAGCACTAAAACAAAGCTTGGTTTGTTTTGCCATTGACATCTTTTGTCTACATGCGCAGCCAGAATCAACAAAAATTGAGAGTCCCCTGTAGCTATAAGCAATACAATAAAAATTATTGTAGGGTGGCAGCAAACCTAGCAGCAGAAGCGTGTGCATGAACTCCAGTCATGGATCAGGTTTCTGTAATTATATACTATTCATGCTGTTATAATGATTACAGCATGTAACCCCAGTTGCCCTACTGAACTCTCACTGCTGTCATGTCACTCAATCTCAGAGGCGTTCCAATATTGCACAGGTCATGTCATCAGGTTCTAATTTGTCTCTTGTCTTTTTGAACAGGGAACACTGTCAGCAACCTGATTATGATTCTTCCTCCTATTTGTGGGGCCATCCAGACGTTTCATGATGGTCTCGAGTTTCGCTACGTCTGCTCTTTCCTGGGACTGGCAGGTTTGTCCGTTGAAGCCACAAAATACCTGGCTCTTGATGTTACTGAAGCAAACTCAGCATTTGTTTATTGTAGTTATTGACAACAGCTTTTCCACTTGCACAGTATTTACTGCTAATACCGTCAATCCAATTGCTAACACATGAGAATGTCCTGACTTTCTGTACGACTTTTGTGGGGTTTTTTGTTTGTTGCCCAGCTGTTGGTGTTGGTTCCTGGTGCTTCCACATGACGCTGATATATGAGATGCAGGTAGGCTGCAGTGTTACACTGCAATCTTAATATGTAAACAAAGTGTACAATAGCTTCTTGCATCTATCAGACTATTGTGAAATATTTGCAATGGAAAAATTAGGTCAAAGTTTTGATGCCTAATGTGATGTTAAGTTTTGCTGAAACAGTGTGATACATTATATGTTTTGTCTGTATTTTTTTTGCAGTTGCTGGACGAGTTACCAATGATTTACAGTACATGCGTCTTTGTCTACTGTCTGTAAGTGGCTCAGCCTTTTTGATGTATTTCCCTTGAAGCACTTGGGATTTGCAGACACTGAAACAAGTGTGATTGTGGCTGTAAAATAAATCAGTGAAACCCTTACTGATCACTTAATCCAATTGCATCCATTCCAAGAAAGTACAGTGCGTCACCTTGTTGCTGTCGTGTCTACTGTATGTAATGGAAATATTGATTCTAAACTGAACTCAAGGATCTCTTTCCACTCTTTCCACTCCCATATTCCATACCTTGTCGTAAGAAATGGCAGGCATGTCTCCCAGCTTGTCATTACTGCACTCTGGCCAAAGTTTGGCTTAATGTGTATCAGAAGGAGCTCCAACCAAGCACACAGCTGAAGTGGATGGGTGTACTGTAGCTGCAGCTGTTTCTCTATTGGTGTTTATTGTGTGTACCAGTAACCAGCAACCCCTCCACAGTCCACTTTAGACTTCATTGTCAGCATGCTGAATGTATGGGGTGGTAAATGGTGCCACTAACTGCATATTTTCCGTCACGTCCGTCCGTCAAGACGTCACATAATTTGGTTGAGCAGATAAGTAAGCCTGTGGGCAGGGACAAGGACCTCTCTTCAAGTAGTAAAGCAGGCAGCAAACACTTACTTTGGTGAAAGTTAGCTGGGTGCAGTGCAGCAGGACATGGCTTAACGTACCATACCCCTGGGAGCACAGCTCTTAAAAGAAGAAGAAAAAGAAGCAAATTGACCCAGGCTCCAAGTTATTTAATTGTCTTTCAAAGCTGGCCTTGCAACCTTACAGGCTAATTAAACCACCCATTTACACTTGGCCTTAGCATCTGGCAGGGCCAGCTAAGAACAACGTGTGTACTTGATGTTTATTTGTAAATAGGTCCTGTATCTGAGCACATGGGTGAGTGCACTGTTGGTGACATCTCATTTGAACTCATTATCCATGTCAGGGTCTTGAAAGTGCAGCTGAATTCCTGAGTTTGTGTCTTAGAGTCATTTTTACAAATGGAATATGTACACACAATAGAGAACCCAGGTAGTCCGGGTGCTTTGAGTGGAGAATGCCATCTCTCCAGCTCCAGGCCACTCTGAAACATGTTCCAATCAAAGTGAAAAAGAGAGGCCACAAAACAAAAATTGTGTATGGAGTGTAAAGGTCCTGTGCTACTCATTTAATCGTCCATTATTTTCTCTCCGTTCTTTGCATTTGTTTCCTTTCTTTCAGATATGAATGCTTCAAACAAGAGAACACCATCAGCTTATTTCCTATTGCATTGTTATTGATCTTCAGCGTCTCAGTCACTGTGGTGAGCATCCACTTTCATTATAACAGTAATCATTTACTTTGATTCACATTGTAAATGAAGCATAGCTTAGCATCCAATCATCCTGAGTATTTTTTTCTGTATTTATTTTTGCAGGTATACTTGCAGTGGAAGGAGCCTGTCTTTCACCAGGTAAGAGTGCTCTGAGTTATGCTCCCTTGGCTCACATTGCTCATTGTTTGCCATTAGGGCACAGTGTGCCTTGAGTCATTTTTACCTTGTGTAAACATTGGGATGGCCAACACAGCATAAAACACTCAGTTTTGTGCATGCTGGTTGTTAAACATTAAGTAGTGTATACAAAATGCAACATTAAATCATATTTTAGTGTTACTTACTTTACTGCTGTTTAAACAAGTTTCAACATTTCAAAAAACACCATACTAAGCCTTTAACTCAGTGGTGAATCCTCAACTATGGAATCAAAAAGTTAATGTTGCCAAGCAGAAGAATAATCCCAACACTAACCAGGTAGAGTAACAACATAAACATTTAAAGATAAGCACAGTGTCTGTACCTGCTTAGAGTTCACATTGTGTGTTGATTAACAACAGTAAGGACAATGTGACAAAGCTGCTTCTGTTTACTCTTTGGAGCTGACTCTGTTTACTAATCACACTGCTCTATGGGTTAGGTCTATTTATAACGACACGTTATAAACCCTTATAGAGCAGTGTGATTAGTTTCCCTGTTGGAGCAAATTAAAGTAAATTAAAGTACATAGTTTGGTTGAATTCAATAACTTGATCTGATTATCCGACTCAGTGATTGAGAGAAGATAAATCAAATTTTGTATGAAAGATTTTTTTTAGCGTTAATACTGTTTTATTCATTTTGTAATGTATCAATTAGTCCAGACAGAGGAAAACAAATACATAAAGATAAAAGATTACCAGTTGAAACCATTTATCCTGCAAGGCTGTTAGAAGGCCGTGTTGGTATTAATCACAATGTACAGCTTAGGCTGCCTGGAATTCAGCAATTAAAATACTAGATGACAATTTGAAAATAGTAGTCAGAATTTATGCGCCACTAGCCTTTGAGGTGTTTCAGAGCCAAATATAAGCTATGGTGTCTTCTTCTAGGTCATGTATGGTGCTCTGGTTGCTTGCCTAGTGATGCGATCTATCTTCATTGTTACATGGTAAGTTTGACACGAGCACCCCAAAATTAAAAACATTAATGGTGGTTCATTAATATTCCATGCAGTAATGTCTTGCTTGTGTTTGTTTTTTTTTATGTTAGGGTGTACCCATGGCTCAGACCGCTGTGTTACACCTCTTTAGGAGTCTTTATGTTAGGTTTCCTACTGTGGAACATTGACAATATCTTCTGTGACACATTAAGGTAAGTATTTTGGAAAAATTAGGATCCTGTCATGTATTAACTTTTTGGGAATTCTACCGTTTCTCACCGTTGGATGCGCCACATTTGTTTTGTTATTAATTAAAGGTGATGGCTCCACACATTTTTTGTCTTTCAGAGCCAGTAGAAAAACTCTTCCTCCTGGTGTTGGAGTACTAACACAGTTCCATGCCTGGTGGCACATCTTCACAGGCCTTGGATCCTACCTGCACATACTTCTAAGGTAAGTAACGGGAGTCATCTAAGGTGTGTTTTGTTGTAGTAAGACATAACAATTTGCATTAAAATCTAATGTTTTTCTTTTAGCCTGCAGATCAGGTCTACCTACCTCAAGTACAGACCAAAAGTAAAGGTATGTGTAGCCGTTAGCCTATGTTTAAGTTGTAGTTTTCATTTAAATACATTTATTCATGCACATATTTATTTGTCTTCTCTTAACTTTGTCCAGTTTCTTTGTGGAGTTTGGCCCACATTGCACATTGAACCACAGAAGATGAGCTGAAATGGAGGGGCGGGGACCAGCTTAAGGATGGTGACTGCCATATCCAGACACCATTGGCACAGGGACCTGCCAGTGCCCGCTGCTGGGAACTCAGACCACAGCTAGGAGCAGGTGGACCCCAAAGCACCACCCCAGGGACCCTTCGGTTCTGCACTGTGGGGATTTACTAAGTATAGCACTGAGTCCAGTTTTAAGAAATGGAAGATTTGTTTTTCATTGATCATAAATTATTAGACTAGTGTTTTGTCATTTTATTGAAGTGTAATAATTTTATTTACTCATTCATTTCAAACTGCAAATATGCTGTGTAGTCCACTGCTGTGGTAAATGTTAAAGGGGATTCTAAGTGCTGTATCGTAGGCAACTGGTCTTGTTTCAGTTTCTTGAAGACATTACACCTGCCATCCAAGAGGCTTCTTCAGTTCTAACTAACTGAAGGGGAGGCCTGCAACTCCCCTCCAGTTACGTCTTCTAACTTCTAAACGTCTTCAACAAACTGAAACATGTCCAGTTGCCTATGATACAGCGCTTAGAATTACGGTGACCTGGATGACTAAGAACCTTCATCAACGTGTTGAAAGGGATGTTATCTTAATTAAGGTTTGGGAAAAGGGAAAATGGTGTCCTTGATTCAGAATTCACATTAGCATAATTATTGTTGAATGTTTGAGTCTGTGGATATTTGTAATATATTTAAATGGCTCACCAAGCAAAAGTATAACTTAAGACTTTCATGTGTAGTAGCTGAAGGAGTTTTTCTTACAACACAGTGTTGTTACATCTCTTTTCAAGGAGGATTGTATTGCTTTTGGATGTGCTCACTACATATGGGATAATAACTGCTTGCTAGAAAGTGAAAGTCATGCTGTGTTAGTGTAGCTCAGCCGCCTTCAGTCGATGGTTCTTCATTTGCTTGCCCACAGGCTTCATTTTTACCAGATATTTTCCTATCAAAACATGCCAAGACTGGAATGATTCATTTATTATTATTATTTTTTTTTTTAATGCCAAACTTGCTCTGGGATTCAAAACTGTAGTGTAATGTGTGAAACATGCTTATCTTTTACCTCGTTATTATCAAGCAAGAGATGCAATGTCTGTAGTTTTGTTACACAACCTCATAACACTGGATATAGATTTTGCTTTGGAAAGGGTTAGATATTTTCCCAGGCGCACAAAGCAAGTTGAGCCACAGGACAGACAACGCTTTCAATCTTTAAAGTGAAATTGCACAATAAATTTGTGCTTTGTGAAGGACCAGAATTTTATAGTCACCCCTGAAGCCCACAGGGTTTGTTGTGTTAAAAATGTGATTGGTTGGGATTTGACTAGCATGTGGCGGGGTCTGATCAGAAAAAAAATAATACAAACATGCAGAAACATCACTGTAAATGCATCAGCTTAACTCGCCAAGATCTTTTGTGCACACTACAGCTAGCTTAGAGGGTAGCTGGAGTTAAAATGCTTAGTTGAAGCCCAGCTAATGAAGCCAGCTAACAAAGACAACCTGTTTAAGAGTAACATTTGCTGTTTGTAATCTTTAGCCTTCAGTCAAAGGACCAAGGGAGTGAATGGAAGATGTCTGAATCATTGCCTCTTCATCAGCTGCAGGGAATGGGATACGGGACTCAGCCAGTTCAGTCGGCTTTTTGTCTCCTGCCATGTTTCACTAAACCTCCTTTTATACATGTACTCTAGAGGGCAGTAATGGTTGTTGGAGTGCCCTCCCTCCTCATTAGAAAAATATTTGATTGAAGTCCTTTGTAGATGTCCCTTTATCTACAGTACATTAGTCTGTAACATATCCTACAATACATTTTATTTATTACACTTATTACATCTAAGTCCTTTTTTACTTTCATCTATTAAAGAGTGTAAGCGAAGAGTCAAATGGCACATAGTATACTGTACACCTTGTAGAGGAATGTCATTGTAAAACTGTTTATGATACAACCACTTGGTGGCATAATTTTCCAGCTTATTTCAGACATTGCCAAGCATGCCCTTGTGCATTGAAGAACGATTACCTACCTGATGTGGGATCTTTGCCTGAGTTTTCTTGTACTGCATCTGTGGTGTGAAATGAAGGCCTTCTCATTTACAATGTTTGTGTTGCTGCTGTGAAATTGTGGAGATGTACTAGTAACAATAGAACCTGGAGCTTGAAGTAATTGTCGTAAATTAGAAGATGCACAACATATTTGTTAATGGAGATATGTGTAAGTGTGTGGCCTCCTAAACTGCAGCGTGCTGGACTACGTCCTGAGACAACACAAGCTACATTCATATTTCATTATGCATACATGCTGTGTCTGTGTGACTCTCATATGCTTGGGTATAACCTTTTGAGGGATCCCAGTGTTACAGTCATAAGCACATAAGCACAATGTATGAAAGAGAAGTATTAACATTGTTCAAATGTCCGTGTGAAATCGTAAATGTGTGTTTCTTGAAATCGCTGCTCGTCACTGGAGGTGAGCAGAGGGTGCCTTATTGTTATCCGTGCAGTGTAATCCAAGTTGCCTTGATGTTCATGATAAACCAATCAATTCTTCCCTTGTGTTGTTCAGTGTGCCCTTCCCCTGATTATAAGCAGTTAAAACATCAGGAGGACAAACCTTAACAGCTTCTTCTGCAGAGTCTGTGCCTGATTATTTGGCCTTCCATTCATTTCATGTGTCCAACATCCTAGTTACAGGTTGTTCTGATGATGTTAACTGTAGGTGGTGATACTTGTGTATTGAGGCCATAAGAGCGAACTCTGCCAACGTGTTTGTTGAACTTTGGTCATGTGCCAGCCTTTAATGACGTCCTGTACTGACAAATAAAAGAAAATGTCTGACAAGTTGTCTACAGAGGAACTTTATTTTGTCTCAGTCATTTCCTTGAACTCATACACTGTTGATCATTTCATGTTCATACATGGTTTTGGACAATGGCTTAAATGTGAAGTGTCAATAACCAATGGGATACTAGATATGAGTCATACATTATTTATCTACTGTTCTGAGCATCATATCAAGATAATCCGACGTTGGCAAGGGTTTCAATTGCTGAATTGCGTTGCTCGAAGGTGTGGTGCTATGTACCAGCTGTGCAACAAACACGCTGCACACTACAGGCGCTGGCAAATTCCTCTAATGATCCACTGGCTGCCATGGAAACGGGGTGGTGGTTTTCTGTTTTCATTCATTTCAAGTGTAATGAGAAAACTAAATAGATGATCACAATATAAAAAACACATTTTAAACATACAGACTTTTCTCTCAGAGCAATGTTTGAAATACTTTAGAGAAAATATGCGGGAAAATACAGTGGTGGTACATTTACTGATGTACAATTTTGAACCACTTTACTTGAGTCTGTCCGTTTTAATCCACTTTAAACATCTACTCCACTACATTCCAAAAGGCAATGCTGTACTTCTAACTACACTATATTCATCTGACTTTAGTTTTTATACTAAAATCTTACACAGATTAACTGTGATGATTTTCAAAAATGAAATAAGAGACTTAAAGACATATAGGGTTGAATTTATTTTCCATATAAAACATATAAATGATTTTCATTATGACAGTGCCAAAATTATTGAAAAATGCGACAAGAAAAGAACATTTTAGTTATGTTTCACTATATGTTCTCAAAATGTCTGTCATGGATGTGTACATTTTTCATTTAAATTTGGAGTAATAGTTACAAATAGTAATGTATATAAAGTATGGTAGTTAAAATTAGCTCCACCAATACCAGCTACGACATAAATAGTAACGTTAGTATAATAATAATCGCTTAATACAGTACATGTATGGTATGATTACCAAAATAGGGACTCTTCTGGTGCCTTGATACTACAGTATGAGTACTTCATGTTGCTCTTACTTTTATACTATGTATTAAAAAAAATTCATGCAGGACTTTTACTTGTAACAGAATATTTTCACATTTGTGATATTGCTATTTAAGTAAAAGATTTAAAAACTTCTTCCAACACTACATAAATAGAGCTTCCTGAAAAAATGGTTTGTTCTGACTGATCCTTTTACACACAGCATTGCCAAGCAGCCCACTCACCAAACAGTGCAACCAATCCTGTGCAGAGGTTGAGAAAAGGCATTTTGAGGAAGTGTTGTTGTCATTTTTGCAACAAAAGACCATAAATACCACAGCAAGCGGAAGGCTACTATCAGTGTGTCTGACACAGCTCTGACTATGCACCACCTGGACTTTTCAATCAAGGATTCATTTGTGATTTGCTCCTTTAGTCACTGAGTTGTTTGTTACTCACATGGCTTCGTCATAAAGACCTGCCCACAGGTTCCCAAGAAGATGAAGATATGCTGTTTGCGGTTTGTGCAGCAGAGCATGTTTGGACAACTACGGTTCACCAACAAGTCATAGGGACTGAGTGGGAAGACAACAGTGTGAAAGGGATTGCCGCATGCTTCAAAAGTGTGGCCCTGTAGGTACTGAATTCTGTCAAACTGAACTTACTGGAAGGTTCTCACTCTGCACTCTTACTCTGGACTTCTTTGACAGCCTACTTCCTTTTGAAATCAAATGAAAAATGGCTAAATGCATGCAAACTGCAAAATAGCATAAAGACTTTTACAGAGACGACCCTTTAAGAGTCAATCAATCAATCAATCAATCAATCAATCAATCAATCAATCAATCAATCAAACCAGGCACTAATTTAAAATCATTTAAATCATTTCCTCCTCTCTCTTCTATCATTTCTTTTCCTAACATCCAACACAAAGCGTTTGGGAGAAAGATAGTTAAATGTTGAAATGTCACTGTTTAAGATGACATGATTGCATAAAGGTTTATTTCATAGTTGAACATAATGTCAAGTCATTAAAATGCTCACGCATCACTAACAGCGTCTTTCCACATTTTTTAATGTTCCGATGTTCAAGGGCTAAAAATTCCAACAGATTACGACATAAGATACTCAGAATCAGTAAGTGTAAATTATTTATATGTAAAGAGGCTCTGTGGAACTTTCGGGTTGTGCTGTAAGCTGGTTGATTACGTCATGTTTATACCCACTTCTTCATTGTTTCGCTCAGATCAAAGAGAGGCACTGAGATGAGTCACTCGACAACGAGCATAAAGTCACATCCTCTGGACTGCCACAGAAAACCCAACTTGAGTCCTTCACAGAGAAAACCACAGTCCAGCAGCGATAAAACAACCTCCACAAATCGGCAACCAGGAGAGACGGGGAAGTCTCATCTTAAAGTGTCGTGTTAAATTGCTACAAATTGTTACACAGAGCTTTTTTTTGTGAAATGGAAAAACAGATGAGTGAATATACATATTGTGTTTTTATCCGGTGTCAAAATTGTGCTCTGCCCATTTCCAACATTGTCTTGTCAACTGACGACATCCAAGCTCACAGCAAAGAGGACATTTGCAAACATTTTAAACAAATCTACACTTGGCTTTTCAAACCCCATTCAGAATCCTGCCTCAGGTTGTCTTTCCCGATTTGCAATTTTTCACTGTAAATCAATCAGCAAAAATACTCAAACCATAGTGCAGAGTACATTTAGAGTGAGGCATTATTCACCTTCTGTGTCTTTTAATCTCGCAATCGTAGTTTTCCAACAGCCGGAGGACTTAAGTCATGATGTGTAATGTGCTGCAGGTACATTGGCACACATGTACTGTATATCATATGGCAGTGATTGACAGTCAAGGTCTTTTCATGTCTGTCAGTGTACTGTAAGGAGGACAAGTTTAGACAAAGAATAACTCCATCATCTATACGCCACATTCCTCTCTTGGTATAGTAAACATTGCTATATAAAGACAGTCAATACTGATGTTCCAAGGGCTGTAATTGTATAAACACAAATGCATCAGTCATCTGTCATTTCTATCAGGATTTTGGTGCTGGTATAAGTATAGGTATGCAATAGACAGAACTGTCATTGCACATCAAATCAGGATTTGCACAAGTAGTATAATGGTATGATACACGCACACTGTGAATCAGAGTTTGTGGAGAGATGTATCCTGAACTCTACAGAGATCATAAACTGTTATTACCCAAAACACAGAGCTCGTAAAACCCTTCAGAGTTTTCACACCTGACACAGCTCCATATACTTGTCTGGCAAAACATCATTGGTTTATTGAGAAAAGGAGGAAAACACCTCTTCAGCATGGTGACCAATCTGTAGAAATCCCCTTCCTCCTCCAGCTGCCTGCTATTTGATCAGCAATCTAGTCTTTAGTTTTCTGTGGTTTAAAGTAATTCACCATTTCCTCCTAATGTTTACAGAAGGTGGAGGTAAACATTTGTCACATGTCTTTTCAAAAGTATTGTCATTTAGAAGATCAGTTGAAGCAGTGCGCAATGTCACTTGTAGGCTTGACATGTGCATGTGGAAAACGCACAATATCTGGGAAAGAGACCCATTACTCTAAATCATCAGCAGGTATTGCACAACAGCGCTCCACTCATGTCATGTTAAAGGTTTAATTGTGAACATAAAAATCCAGCCTTAGCCTGAGGGGACCGCAGGAAGATGTTGTGAGTCAAATGTTAAGCTGTGTCTAACAGAGTCATAATGAGCGTCATTAGTAGGTTTTTTTCCAGTGATCCTGTTTCCTTTGACTCAGTGCTATCTGTATCTAATGGAGGTTGTGATTAGATTGTGTTCACGCATAGAGTTTTTTTCCTGGCTCAGGTGCATTACCCAGCTGTAAAACAGATTTCATCTGGGCGACACCTTGTCAGCACTGACTCATGTTGGGAATGCCCGAGTTGCTGAAGAGGTGGATTAGCAGAATGAAAGCAACAAAAGAGAGGCTGCTGGTTTCCTTGTTACTGTGCATTTGAATGTAGTATAGATTGGCAACTTGGCATGCCAGCTCTGTAGAAATGAGCCGACTTGGCTTTTAAATAAAATAATGTAGCATGTTGACAACTTTGCTAACACAGCCAAACATCAAGTAGGTGCAACAACACAACACACACAACTTAGAGAGACAGTCTAATGTCAAGGTGCATAAAATGTGCAGAAACAAGTGACAGGGAGACATTCACCCTATTACAAGTTGCGTTACCATGATTTGGAACCTTTTATTTGAACGTAAAATAGATAATGTTGCTTTAAAGCAGTTACAAGGACCTTTAATTTTGTGTTGATTCTGGCGGCTCCTGTGGACAAAAGCAGTATCAGCACCCCGATTCTTGTAATAAAGTTAACTATCTAGTTACCCTGTGTATTTGTTAGCGAGTGAACGACAGAGGCACTGTTAATTTCATACCATCTTTCTTTTTTCAAAAACACAACAGTTTGCATGATGCATAGCAATAAAGTAGTATATCTACTTGTGGCTATGTAGGTTAAAATACTATAACTTGATGTTTAAACAAAAAATAAATGGTTTGCCGATCCGTTTCCACACCAAGTTTATCCTGCATGTGGCGTACAGCTAACTGTTGTGATTGCTCAGTAATCGTAATTTTGTTGAGAAAGGTCATCAACATTCCTTTACTTGTAATGTTATAATTGCACAGGGAATAAGACCCAACTACAGGCATTAAAACCAACTATACAGAAATAGCCAATCTTCTCACTGATGATTTCATTCACTTTAGGCCATAAAGAGGCATCCATATTAAATCGAGACTTTCTCATGACCTGTTAAAAAGTCCTTGTAGTACGTTTGATTTATCACCATATAAAAGTTTTGGGATTATCAACCTTATTGCAATTAACCCGGAGGAAAACATGCATGTCTGCAATTAAATCTTTGTGCCAGACTAATAAATGTTGTGATATTGCACAGGATATTTGAAAACCTTGATGTTGCCGGTGCTGAAGGCCTTCAACATCCCATAACCACATGCAGTCTCGTCTTTGGCACAGCACCTTCACCCCAGGGGTCTTTCATTGTGATAAATAATTCTAACTGTATCACCATGACTTGTTTTTGGTATATTATTTCTTCAAAGCAATATTGTCAATGCAAGGTAAAAACCTATACGTTTCTTCAGATCCCAGTCATCATTCATACTTCAAATGCGTCAACACTTGAAACCCCATCAGTCCTTGACTTCAGCTGATTTATTGTCAATATCCCCAATATAATTTTTCATATGCAAATGTCCTTATTTGGCAGGCTCATGTCAAGAAACAAAAGATGCAGCACAATAAATCAGTTGCATTTTCATCACCTAGCAGACACTACAGGTAAAGACTATAATTTATGTGTCTCTGGGCTATCTATGTTTTTAACCCCTCGATTATCTGCCATCATAAATGACACTTTAATGCTCTGTTGCACTTCAAATATGCAAATTCATTGCATCCAGAAAGTATAGCTATATTTTACATAAAACAAATACAATGGACTCACACATATTATTCTCCGGTACAATGAAATAGCTCATAGGCCAGCTGGTTTCATTAAATGTTTATTAAATGTTTTCTTTTGCTGTGTTGTTGGTCTGCTCCTCTGGTCCATCTCAAATCACTTGCTAGATCAGGTATGTTTTTGCATTCATGGGAAATGAAAGTTGTTGTCAGTATCTGCAGATAAGACATAGTTATGTGTCTGTATGAGATAGGGAACAATGCTGATAAAAGGTTTTAACTCCTAAATCTAAAAATACAGCAAAGATGTTACAGAGAATTTTGGGCCAGTTCGGACTGATTTCCCACCCTGAGAGCTTTATAAAAAGGGGACTGGTGTCTCTTTGAAGACGCATTAAAGAAGACCCTGTTTTGTGCAGAGCCACCTTGCTGTTCTTGTTGGGACAGGAGCACTCACTCATAATTGGCAGGTGGTCCCCACCGCAGCTTTGCATACGGTCCTGTGTATCAGCAGCAGCACATCTCAGGGACAGACTGACAGACTGACTGACTGACTCCTGCATGTTAAACATGAAGATGCTCTGGCTGTGTCTTCTGTGTCTCATGATGCCTCGCAAGACTCCTGTTACTGCCTTGCCTCTCCGAACCACTGACCTGCCTGCTGGACCTAATGATGTACCATCTGAAGCTGACCAGGAGTTCGCAGAGGTATTTATCTGTATATGCGTGACCCCGGTGAGAAAGGATGATAAACAGCCAGCTAGACTGACAGCTGTCTTTGCTCGGATAGGGTTGTCTTATTACTTTGGACGGCTTTATAGTTCCACCACCTTGACCTGAGTGGAGCTTTGCTCGGGTTGTGATTTGTTAGCTGAGCTAAGTGCTGGATTTTGACATGTCTGTTGACCCAGAGATAGTATCTGTGTTTCTGTTTCTTCTCCAGAGATCATTTTCCACTGCTTCACAAATATATGGCAACAAAAAATGACTTTAATTATTCTGTATGTGGGGATATACTTTAACATGTATAAACTATTGAAACAAATCTTTTCATTTTGGAAAAAAAAACACTTTCAATTCAGTCATTGAAATAAGAACAGTACATTAATTATACATTTAAATTTGTTCTGGATAAATACATCTCATTGCATTGCACGTGTTTACAAACACACACTGTGTTTCACCCTCCAGTTATCAGTTCTTGGAGCTCACTCTGCTGGAGGCTGCAAGCTGCTGTGGTTGTCATTTCACTCGAATGATATCACAGATCCACAGCTTAATCATTTTGTGGTTTAATAATACCCAGTTTGATTTCTTATTATGCCGAGATAACAGAAGCAGTGTTGATATTAGAACTTAATTGGATAACTGATTAAAATCAGCAAGTTATGGCCCAGTGAAACCTCAGCTGAAGTAAATCTGTGATGAATTGATAATGACTCTTTGTGCTCTTCTTCTGAACCTCTGCCCCCCGGCTCCACTATCAGTCTAGAGAGTAGACTCAGTTCTCAAGAAGACAGGCACAGCGGCACATGTAATGTCTACAAAACCAGTGTTATTGTACTAACAGATGATGAAGAAAGCCGATAACAGCAGTCAAATATGTGAGCCACAGCAGACAGAGGCAGAGGTTCTGTCAGTTATGATATTTTCCAAGTGAAACACATTTTATGACCCCGATCCTGTGTTTGAATGATCTTGATCCTACAGTTTTAGAATTTAACATTTTCTCATAAGTCATGATAATGATTTTATTAACTGAAATTAATCATATTTATATATTCCGTAAAATGTTAAATGCTATTTTCTGTCAATTTTAATTCTAAATGTGAGTTCCCACAATGTTTGTCATGTATTACTAACTTAACAGACCTTACAAAGCCTGGTTGAATGGCTATACTATCCTATCATACATGAACAAAACAGTGGCCAGATGAAACCCTAACGTTACACTTGAACTGACAGCCAAAAGAAACAGGAGCTTGATAACAGGCACCTGTTCTTGGCAAAGGGTCACTCAACTAACTCAAGGAAAAAAAAACGTGCTGCCTGGTGACGTTGCTCCCCTCGTACAGGCACCTCATTGTCTTAATGGTACCTTTTACAATTCCAACCATTGCACAGACATTCATGTATAGTGGAGCTGTGTTGATGCTTTAACATTTATAGCCTGGGTCTTCAACTATGAGTCCACAAACCCGAGGGCGAGCATTTAAATTACCACTGAAAATATTTTGAGTGTTTTTTATATTTTTTATTTAAATGTGTCCAAGCCAACATAGTATTAGCAAAGATACATTTGTAGAAAGAAAAAGAAAAAAAAAGAAGAAGAAGCGTAATTTACTCAACATGATGATGGTCTACCCGTGATTCCCCATGTAATCATGCGATCAAGCTTACCTACACATTATCCGTAACGCTGAACTAGTCAGCTAATTATGTGTCACTGAAACACATTTGCCAGTCATCTGTATTATTAGCCGAAGTGTACAGACATTCAGTGGATTGTTTTGCAGCTTTTCAAGCATGACATGCAGAAACTGCACAGAGTGCGCTTGACGTGCCAATAATTATCCATGCTACAACTGCTGCTGACTTGTTTATACATGTCACTGCCCTACATGTTATAATGGGCCTAGTTTAATATGCAAACAAAATGTTATACAATATGTTGTATGTGTACTTGCTCCTTCTCTCTATCAGCTAAGGGGTCCTTACCCTGAAACACACTGACCCCTGATTTATATTATTTGAAATTGGAAACTTCTTTTTACACCCTTCATTCTGGTTCATTTCTGTTCTAAAGTGAGTTAATTTACAAAATTCAGCAAAATCAAAATTAGCTCACTCTCATCATAGAGGTGTTACCCTCAGTGGAGCATTGAGCCATGGAGATTACTGTACAAACTTTCACAGAGCTTTAGTAATCCTTTAAGTAGGAGGCTACAGTATCTCCAGAGCTTGTGTGGTTGTTGTTGACACCTACTATTACATGGGTATGGCCACACTTCTGCGCTGTACTATTATTAAAGGTTTGAGAAAATGTTTGGAATGTGTAGTGTAGACAACAAGGCAAGGCAAGTTTATTTTTATAGGACCTGCTGGCACGAAGGCATTTCAAAGTGCTTTAAATAAGATATAAAAAGCATTAAGGCGAAAGACAAGGCAGTATGAATTGTCAGTATGAAAGACACACGCAATAGGATTTTAGAAAGAGTAACAAAAACAAAATGGAAGATTGAAAATAAGCAAAAATTAGGTTTCAAACAACAAAGTTTTAAGCCCTGAGATGAGCATCAGAGAAGGACTGTCGAAATCTTTGAGCACAGGAATAAGAAAACATCAAATAAGAAACTGTGTGCATAGCGTTTGAATGGTGTACATCAGCTTTTGTTCATTACCTCTTTAGTTGACTGTTGCAATTCACTGTTTTGCAGACACTGACTGAGTTGTCCTCCTTAGGAATATCTACAACACTTCTATGGCTACAGGCCAAAGTCAGAGAGACGGAAGAGGACTGCAGACACAGATGTAGATGAGTCCGATTGGACCACTCAACTCTGCGATAAGGTCGAGAAGATGCAGCGCTTCTTTGGTTTGCCTCCGAGTGGAGAGCTGACCAAAGAGACCCTGGCAGTTATGAAGAGGCCGCGCTGTGGTCTGTCTGATGTGGAACAATTTGGAAAAAACATTCGCTGGAAGAAGAGAACTCTCAGCTACAGGTTAAAGATGATCACAAAGTAGTGCAGTGAAAATGATGTGTTGATGTGATTTCCCTGGCAACAAAATACGGGTAAAAGTTGTTGTTGTTAACATTTATGAAGTACAGCTGGACGCTGGAGGGAATATCATTATTGCAGTTCTTACTCAAAAGTTACTACTATTCATGTGTAGTAGTGGTTAACATTTTACTCAAAATCTGTAATGTTAACCTGGTGGCGGTCAAGGAAAAGTCATAGATAAACCAAAGTCCTGAGGATTGATCTGCTTAGTACCATAAATGTAAGTACAAACTTTTATGGCAATCCATCCACTAGACACTGCTATCTATAGACCCAGCATGAGCTGATATCTCCATGTTGGTATTTTTCCTGGAATAATGTAATTAACGTATTTCTGGGACCATCAAGTATTTTTGTTGCCGAAACCTAACAAAGTATTCTTATTACCTAAAGCTTGCCAGGTATTTTTACTCCCTAAACAAACGGCGACAGAAAACAGAAAAGAAACAGAAAACAATATGCAATCATATATGGTCTCCTTTGAGTTGGAGTCTTGCACCTAACGGCCTTGACGTCTTGCTCCACTTGCAGACTGTCATTTTTTCACAATTTGAAATTATGGTCAAGGAGCAACATTAATTATGAGGCTCCAGGGATAACAACATCACAAGTCACCAAGCTATGACATCAAAACAGCATGATTGGTCCATTGCAATGATGGTGCTTAAGCAACATTAATTATGATCTTCTACAGTAGGAACAACAGCAACACGAGAATATCAGATACACCTATAAAGCCATGCCACTAAACTGACTGCAAATGCCATGTCGAATAGATCATTGTACTCTTCTCCCAGTAACAGCTAAGACAAAAAGCATTAAATGTGTCGTGAAAGTAAAGATGCATCAAATGAAGTAGTAAAAATCTGTCATTGTTCCCCAGGATCGCTGTCTACAGCCGCTCCATCCCAGCCCCAAAGGTTCACAAAGTCTTCAACGCGGCATGGAAGGTCTGGTCCAGAGTTGCACAGATTAAATTTCGCAGGCGGAGAAGGAAAGAGGCTGACATCATCATCTCCTTTATGAATAGAGGTGAGCTCTATAGAGACCAGATCTCCCTGGCCCTGACAGTGGCACATGGCATAACGGATTTTCTGTATATAATGATTAACTTTCTGTTGCAGACCATAAGGACGGTTCACCATTTGATGGCAAAGGAGGAGTCCTGGCTCATGCCTTCATGCCTGGGTATGGTATTGGTGGAGACGTGCACTTTGATGCTGAGGAAGACTGGAGCTTTAATTTTACGGGTACTAAAGTTTGAGATCTCACACAAAAACACAATAAACCCACTGTCAGTACGATGTTATTTCAAGGAATGGTGTGACATTTTGGGGAATACACTTCTACACTTTCTTGCTTGTTAGATACAGCCAGAGATAGATAGATAGATAGATAGATAGATAGATAGATAGATAGAGAGATAGAGAGATAGAGAGATAGATAGATAGATAGATAGATAGATAGTGTAAAAACTACCAGTTGTGATGTTACAGGGGGTTACGTTAGCCACACTCGTACCCTTGCTTCCAGTCTTTGTTTGAAGCTTACCGGTTGCTGGCTGTACTGTCATTTTTAATGGAGAGATGTGAGAGCATTATCAATCGAATCTGTTTTCTCTGCAAGAATGTGAATAACCAAATGTAATCAGCTGTTGGCGCTTCATAAAATGATGTCCCTCTTCCCATCATATTTTTGGCAAGAAATTGAATAAGCACATGTTTCACACATATAAATATATATATATATATATAGATATATTTTTTTATCAAATTTTGTTGGGAAAACTGAATGTGAAGTTGAATAAAGTCTGATGAAATATTTAAGAACATATCAGCACTGATGGTAGGTGCGGAGTCTGAATTTAAAAGTATAAACCCCAAAATGTTCCTCACTGTAAATAGGTAGCTACACACCCTGTCTTTGCCATGAAGCCCTGATTAACGCTTGTGTTCCTGCTCTAGGTTTCAACCTATTTCCTGTATCTGTCCATGAATTTGGCCATGCACTTGGCCTACCCCACTCATCTGACCCCGGGGCTATCATGTACCCAGCATACAACTTTGTCCCCAATTATGAGCCTCAACTGTCCTACCGTGATGTCAAAGACATCCAACACCTGTATGGTGAGTTCAGCAAAAGATGAAGCATCATTTCACTGCCTGGATTCACAGGGGTTGTTAATTCCTTTCCAAAGCAGATGCAAGCAAAATTAAATACATGCCATACACGGTGACAGCATTGTGACATACACTTACAATCTCATTGATTGATGATTGATCTTTGGTTTGCTTTCATTTGTAAAATGAAATGAACATGTGCATAGAATTTGCCTTTGAACATTTATGTTTTGGTTACAAACTCAAAAGTAGCACACACACACTCACACAATCAAACAATAAGAATTACATTATTGTGTTTTTGCACCCACAGCAGTAGCGTGGGATACAAACCCAAAAGCCTAAAACCACAACATCCTCTTTTTCTAACGTTTCATCATCTGACAGCATCACAGCTTTATTCTGAAATTTAAATTCCCACACTCTCAGACTGTCAATACATCACAGTTTGAGTCATTGTCATTGCATCTCAGCAGATGTCAGCTAAACCGTTTTTTTTTTTTCATCTTATGCTTAGTCATCTTAGGTAGTAGTATTTGTATTATTAGATACTGTAGATGTCAGAGGCATAAATAAAAGAGTCTACTGCATTATAAAATATATGTATAATGGTTAAATTACAATTAATTAAAATTGCAATTCTAAATGTAAGCCTTACTAAGGCAAGTTTACATATCTTTGTCTGTGCAGATATCCATGACTTTGGCCCGTAACAGACTAGATTATTTGCAGATGATGCATTCATGTGAGTCACAGGAACCTTCTCTTGTCAGGCAAAAAAACAAACAAAAACAAAACAGCTAGCATATGTGGGGTCTGATAGTTTTCTGTCAAAAAGGCACTTTAAATTTCTTCTTTCTGTCTGCAGGTATAAGTCCCAATTTTGCTTCACTGTCGTCAAAAAAACCTCCTCCGAAAACACCTGAAAAATGTGATCCAGATTTGTCCTTTGATGCAGTGACAGAATTAGCGCAGGAGGTCCTGTTTTTCAAAGATAGGTATGTAAACTGTCCCATTACATGCATGTCCCATCCATTCGGCAGGATAACATGTTGGCAGTTTACGTTTCTGCAAACCTTTGCTCAAATTTGTACCAAATATGTACCATATACACATTTCTATAATATGTGTCCTATCACGTTCACATTACTTGTGTATGAGCTGACGTTAATGTCAGGAGGTGCATGCATTACAGCTAGGTGAGAAGGTTGCCAAACCAGTGACCACTGTCCAAGATTATGTTTCAACATTTGAAAGTGTGAAACCACTGGATTCTTTTAACGAAACGTCAGGGTATTTTCTAACCATCTTTGTGGCGATAACACCACGTTTTTTTTAAGCCCAAACATGATCTTTTCCAAACCCTCACCAAGTGCTCTTGTACCTAAACCTAGCAGGAGAATAAGCTCAACTTTGTCTCAACATAAAACTGAAAATTGAATCTAATGAAATGTAAAGTTGCAACATTAAAGAAATGCAAAGTTTCAACATATCCTTGGTTTACAGAAACGTACAATGCAACATTGGGTCTGGTGATTGCGTTGGTATGTCTACATCATGAAAAGTGATGGACAGACTTTATCCTCAACTGATGTCTCCAAGGATACTGGAAAAAAGAAATTAATTGAAATGTTGTTTGAGATCATTTTCTGCCTTTCCAGGTTCATGTGGCGGAAACATCCTCAGTTTGATGAGACAGGAATCACCCTGATCAGCAGCCTGTGGCCAGAGAGTGTTCCTACCCACTATGAGAACACGAGGAAGAATCTGATAGTGTTTTTCAAAGGTAAAATAAAAAAAATATCCTAAAAGAGCACCATGAGTCATGCACTTTGCACTTTAATTGGCTTTTTCTCATGAAAAAGCAGGTACACCTGAATGGGTAGTGAATATGTAATGTGCAGTATCTGTAAATGTGAGACAGTACTGTTTGTTTGCAGGCCATCAGTACTGGATGCTGAGGCAGTTGCAGCTTGAGGACGGCTTTCCAAAGAACATCTCCAACTTCGGATTCCCCTCCAGAATAAAATCTGTAGACGCTGCTCTTCACTTCAGAAATGACCGCTACACTGTGTTCTTCACTGGAAATGAGTGCTGGAGGTATTTCAAGTCCTACAGTCTCCCACATATGGTTGCACTATTTCCAGCCTTGATGCTTAGTTAAGGAGTTAAGAGGCTTCTTCCATTTTTCCCTGTTAAAGGAGTCTTTGGAGCTCTTTGTAGCAAATCTGTTCTTGGCATGACTTGACTAGACCACTTCCTTAGGTCTTGATGTTATGACAACTTACAAATTTCCAGTGTACGTGAAGCAGCGTCATTATTACATTATTACTGTCATCTAGTGTGGTTAGCAAGCTTGTTCATCAGAACGACTCTGCTGGTGCATTACACAAAGCTGGTGCTGTGGTTTTGTTATGTAACCTATTAGCAGAAAAAAAAAAATAGAGACAAAGCTCTATCATGTTTTCTAGGTACAATGAGCTGCAGGAGATGATGGAGGGATTGCCGTCACTTATAGAGAAGCAGTGGCCGGGGATTCCATCTCCAATCGATGCAGCTGTCTTATTTGATGGTAGCTACGTTACCTTCCTTTTCTGCCTTCAGTTTCATAAAACTTGCCACACATAGAGAAATATATTTTTTAAGTACTGTTAGCCCCATTAAAAACAACAAAATAAAGAGCTTGAGGACAAAAATCAATGAGGCACTAGCAATACATGCAGATAGGATGACAACTTCATCTGACACTTAAATGCATAGGGCAGTATCCAATACTAATGCTGTTTCTCTTTGAAAAAAAATGGTTATTAAATGTACCACAAGGAGTTTTAATTTATTATCAGATCGTCTCAGTTTGATACATAGCAAAAAAGACCATCAGCAAGAAGATTGGCTATTTCTGTATGGATCAGATTTAGTCTTATGTGGTTTGAGTGAGTCATAAAATCGGGACAATTTTTCATGCTGGATTGCTGCAGATGAATTGTGTCTCACAGGCTGAGGAGAGATACGGCTCTGTAGTGTGGAACGGCAAAGAAACAAGGTTTAGTGTGTTTCACCGATCAACAGAAAATGGAAAGTTCCTTGCAGCAGCTTTTGAAATTACTACTGCGACCACCACTACTAATATCTTTAATAACCATCATTTGTAAAGCAGTTGCCACAAAGTGCTGCACACAAAAACGTAATTTTACAATTCAGGACTGCACAATTAAATGCAGCTTTCGCCCCTTGACGATACACACGCAGAAATTGTATTAACAGATGTTTCAATATTTCAATTTGAGTAATATTTAAAAAAATAAAAAATAAATATATGAAAGTAGCAATAAAAGAAGAAACAATAAATAAACAAAATCTGTGTTATATCACGGTGTGTTTTAAATCATAGTGCATGTGGGAAACTTTGTTATAGTGGGAATTAGAGGGATGCAAAAGGTGGTTTGGTGAAACCAGAAAGCACAATAGATGAAGATGAATTGAGCCACAGACTGTGGATGGGGTGGGTGTTGTTGTCTGGAATTCTTTGGGCTCTGCGGAGACACCTCGACTTGCACATCCCATGCCAGTTTATGATTCCACCCTTGATGTTTTGTAATGCTGTCTGAGAGGTTTTATCTTCTTTAGTTTCCTGAAGTAATATAGTAGTTTGAGACCTTTCTGTACCAGGGTAGTTTCTTGCTATGACAGATGGTGAAAGGACTGATAGATCCCTTCATTCTCCAGTAAAAAAAAAAGATTTAAAAAAGATTTGCGTTAACATTCCCCATAGTGATGGAGGAGCCCAAATGGCCTGCAAGTTAGCATTGTGGCTGTGACAAATGATAATATGATGTTTTTACATGGTTCCTCACACACTGTAGCTGCTTAATACCTTCAATTGTGTTCATTGTACACTTAACTTTAATGAGTCTTAACTCCCAACAGGATTTGTGCACTTCTTGAAGGGAAACATCCACTACAAATATGACTCTGACTCCAAACGTGTCGTCGCCACCGGCCCTGCTAATGACCTGCTGGAATGCAAGATGGAGGATGACAATGAAATACTGAGAGAGGGGAGATAACTGAAGGAAACACTGTGCGGCTGGATGATGACAGCGCTGTGTGTGCTCTCTGTGTGTGAATACACAGAAGGTTACAAAATATTGTACAATGTATCTAATACCAAAATGGGAATTGATGAACGGTATAGGGAAGTGGCTAACAGTGTTACCTCATACGATGAAGTAATAATGGTGGTTGTACCTCAAAGTTTCAGGTTTTCAAGTTGTCAAATGTATTTTATTCAACATCACTGTGAAACTGTAATTAATTGGTCAATGATTTTTTTTTTTGGCAAAAATTGATTTAAAAAAAATTATATTTTTCATGTTTGAAAGATATATTATTTCTTTCCTGTTGCAGCATCTTATTTCTCTCAGAGTGTCTGCATTTCCTGCTGTTGATTAATTTACCACAGACAATACCTTTCACCAGACATTACTGTTGTTTTGTGTCCACTATTAGGTAACAGTAACTAAAATGTATCTTTCCATAAACTTTGAAGTGGTTATAGATATATCTGGATGGAAAATAACTACCTGTAGTTGAGTCACACAGCACCTCTATCATGTCAGAAAACCAACTATGGTTTTTGGTCAGCAAAGTATCCACAAATATGTTATAGGATTAAGTGACTTGAATGTTTTCAGAGCTCCCTGGAAGCTACAATAGAAAAGCTGATGAAGGCAGAATGAATAATATTCTCCTGTTGGTGACTCACATCAATAAACATAATTTTTAGAGCTGTTTGCTTTTTTTTATGTGGTTTCTCAAATCAAACTGCAGAGCACATTGAGTGAATGGCAGCAAAAGCTGCTGTCAGGACCTTGAATGTGAAATGTAGAGAAACAGGTTCTTTTGTCCATAATAACATGAAACAGAAGCAACAACAGAATGGCTTGGAAAAGTCTGATGGTCAAGTGAGACAATATGACAGGCATGTCAAACTAGTAAAGTAGTCTGCAGCGATAAAGTTCTGCAAAGAATCCATTACAGCACTGCCAGACTTGCCTAACTTTGGCCGGGGCAGATTGGATGAGGGCTGTAATAGATGCTCCCAGACCCTCTCTGACCTGTCCGATTTTCCGCTCAACCTCCAGATGAAGTTACTGCAACAGCAATTCAAACTAATGTTAAGTTTCAGCCTCTTTAATTGCCTGTAGGAAAATCCTGCTTAAAAAAAAAATCACCCCTCATTCAAAGCCTAGCTGCATGATACACCATCTCTTAATATCTAAAAGATATACCAACATCATACTCTGAACCAATTTTCACAATAACACCATTAACATATTTTGAAGTAATGGTACTATAGTGCATTTTCTAGAGGAAAATGTACTTTTAGATATTAAAGCAGACTAGCACAGAAACATGAAAACGTCATTTGAATATTGCTATAATGTCAGTGATGTATATCACTGTTTTCAATATTTCTGATAGATCTGGACTCAGAGACTTTTTAAATGTCATGTCATGTCATTGTTCGTAACCACTTCATCCCTTTTATGGGGTCGCGGGGTTTGTTGCTGGAGCCAATCCCAGCTGTCTCCAGGCGAGGGCAGGGTACTCCCTGGACAAGTCACCAGCTCATGGCAGGGCCCTCACTGATGGTAGAGGCCGCCATGCAAGGTGCCAACTGCCCATCAGGAGCAATTTGGGGTTCAGTATCTTGCTCAAGGACACTTCGACATGCAGCTCAGCCCAGCCCGGAGCTGGGATTTGAATCAGCGACCTTCCTATATCTAGCTAGGATATTAAAGATTCATCTGGCTACAAGTATACTTAAGTATGCTAAGATTTAATATAACTAGTATTTATTTTTTCACATGGGTGGAAAAAATAAAGTTTGCACTCAGAGGTTCTTCTGATTAATGATGTTGACCAGTATAATGGTAGTTGTCCATCGTGTGCCTGTCTGTATTGGGCTTTCTGCCACATAAACAAAGTCACCCCCTGTATGAGATTCATTATTCCAACCATATGCAAAGACGTGTGATTATTAGCTTCACCCCCTGGGATCTTTGATCTTAAATAACCTTCAATAATCTGAACAACAGTCTATTTGTTAATCATGACGTGGCACAAATGCAACAATAGTTTGATGGTTTATGAGTCAATGTCAGATTATTGATGACAGACTTCAGGAGGTCATATGAGACAATATGACAAACAATGCTGTCAGACCTCTCAGAGGTGACACTAAAACCAACTGCATGACTAAGAATGTATAGATGTCGTTTAGAATGAAGGGTAACAATTTACAATAACCATCATTAATAAATGGTACATTTATAGTTATTAAGCTTTAGTTAATAGTTATTTGACTGTTAACAAACAATGAAATGCTTTATATGCCATGCATTAAGAAATGATTTTATTACATTGCGACTGACGCTTATAATACATCAAATGTAAATGTTAATAACTATTGTGTAGTTCATCTATCATCAGCAATTTTGAAGTAACAACTTGTGTTTTTAAACCTTTACAACTGCTTTATGAATGATCTATAAAGCATTGTATTGTTAGCTAACAGTCAATTAACTAAAACTGTAAGTAATTAACATTTACCATTTATTAATGATGGTCATATATTGTAAAATTCACTACATGTAACCTATGCATGTCTATCATTGTTTCAGTATCTTTGAACAGATCTATATCCAGATACATATTTTTTTTTTAAATATACACGTTCATATATTATTTGGTTATAAATATGTTTGTCCTTTCATTTCATTTTTGTGAAATGAAGATTTAAGATAGCCCAACCAGCAAGTACATATTTCCATTAGCAATACAACTGAAACCGATTATACAAAATAACTAAAACTAAATCTGCATGTGAAACTGAAAAATATGTAAAAGTTGTGCTACTTTAGTAGAGGTAGAGGTAGATTCATGACATTATTTTCATCTTGATTTAGTCCAAGTCGTCCTATCATATTCTGTGACCTAAAACAACCCCCTCCTGTTTCATGTCATCATAATGGCAGTGCCTCATTTTGGAATTTTTTTTTGTTGAATGAGCAATCGGAGCCCAACTTCCTCTCTTACCCATAAAAGAAAAATTGAGTAATTGAGTCGAGGATGACATTTTTAAACACAACCCGTCCTCAGCCTATATTACTGCTGCCTGCAGCACAGACACGGAAATCACATTCGACGAAACATGAAGACTTTCAATCTGAGCGTTCTACTAAGCCTGGCAGTCGCAGTTTACTGCATGCCAATACAGCAGGTTACTGTTCAGGATGAACAGTTTGCAGAGGTATGTAGGCTTGTTTTGCAGCTTTAAAGTAGCTTTATCTCTGCGATTTTAACAAACAAATCCCTTTTCCTACATATATTATGTACGTTCTACAGCTGACACATTTATTGTTCTTTCTTGCAGAGCTACCTGAGAAAATTCTTCAACCTAACGGACGAGACCGGCCCGACTGTCAGACGGGGGATGAGCCCGATGATCAGGAAGCTGAATGAGATGCAGAAATTCTTTGGTCTCAAGATCACCGGGACTCTGGATGGTGACACCTTGGCGATGATGAAGAAGCCACGCTGTGGCGTTCCAGACGGCCACATCAGCGAGTTCTCCGCATTTGGAAATGGCCTAAAGTGGAAGAAAAACAGCCTGACATACAGGTGAATGATCTCAAGAGAGAAGGCGTGTGAGAGAAACTTCCTTTAAGTAATGCATGTAATTAATGTAGTATATTGTTCTGTCCTGCAGG
>OMLP01046313.1:0-17328 GCA_900302685.1 Spondyliosoma cantharus
AGGCAAAAGAGAAACTATTGGTCAGAATAAAACACACAAACACATAATCATCAGGCACTCATGGCTTAAGAATATCTTGTACAGTGACAACTTATACTTCACAGACATGTATCAGAGTTAAAAGAAAGTCTAAATACTTAAAAATAGATTATAGAACAGAATATTCCATTAGTATTAGCCTTTGAAAATTGTACCAAAACTTACCAGGAGGTGGTGCTGTGGCTCCACCAGGTTTCTGACATTAACCCTGTGATTCTTAACAGAAGTTTTCTTTAACTAACACAAATGAGAGACAGGGCATGTTTGAGGTCTCATCAAGCTAATTAAAGATATATTGTTTAAAAAGGATGAGCTTACAATCTAAGGCTCTTCCAGTATTAAAGGAGAAAATCGAGGCCCTTGTTTCTTTTGCTGTGGATGTGGAGACATCTTGCCGGGTTTGAGTGTCATAAGTTATCGGTCGACATCTTAATAGTACATGCCAGATGTGGGCCTTGCCATTTGGTGACAAGTTGGTTGTAACAGAGGATGTCATTGATATTCTCCAGTGACTGAATGAGACCTTTCTGAGCCTGATTGTCCATAGTCTGTTATCATAGGCTTTATGAAAAGTGAGGGAGGGTGATAAAGGGGTCAGGGCTTCCCTAAAGCGTGGGGGAAGGATAAAGTCACAAGGTTAGTCTGATGACCATACTTGAGGACAAAGCAGACGGTTCTTTCCCGCAGGCTAAAAATGTATATTGCTGCATCACATGCTGCTTTGTCAATAGTGAAGTGTCACAAGGAAGAGGGGGCATCTGGATAGTAGCCAGGCCACTATCACATGGCAGGGATGAGGTCAGAGGTGAGAGGGACACAGACATGCAGCTCACACCACCTGGTGAGAGAAACAGAAGACAATGGCTGATTCCTACAGTCCAAAGCCCAGCAGGAAGTCCGCTTGAGAGCGCTGGGGGCAGAGCCGTTCTCGGCTTGGAGCACAGTCTTTCTTTCGTTGGAAACCGCTGGCACGGCTTCTGAAGCAGCCAATTACTGCAACGTCTTCGTCAATGATGATGGTCTTTCTTTTTCGTTGCTTCAAGTGGTGGTTCTTAAGCTCTGACTCGTAAACCAATTCAGCTTCTTGACTAAAATAACTGGAGGCTGAAACACTGGCCTGGCGGATCTTCCCTTGTTACTTAATACAAGATGAATTAAAGTTCACCTCCTCTGAATCAGAAACTCTGAAACTTTGTTCTGTTAGAGCTTTGACAAAAGTGATTCAATACTGCAAATTTTAAAATTGAGAAAGATCAACACATAGTTGATTTCTGTGGAGATCGCTGCGTTAGAGCTTGTTGCAAAAATAAAAGTAAAGTAAAAGATGAAAATTTAAAGGAGAGTGGTTTAAAAAAATAAGAGCGTGATTTAAAAAGAAGAGGAGAGTTAAAGAAAGATAAGAGAGGAGAGAGTGCAGAAGAGAACGAGGGAGCGCCTGTTTATCTGTTTTATTATCCATCTGGCAGGCGGATCCAGAGGGGCGGGCTGACAGCGGCAACTTCCTCTGATGATATTATAAGTTTAAACTCATTCATTCATTCATTCATTGTCAACTGCTTATCCGGAGTCGGGTCACGGGGGCGGCAGCTTCAGCGAGCCCTGGCCACGTCAGCTAACTCTGACTGGGGAATCTCCAGGCGCTCCCAGGCCAGAGAGGAGATGTAATCCCTCCACCTGATCCTGGGTCTACCCTAGGTCTCCTCCCAGTTGGACCGGGAACACCTGGTGGCATCCTCATCAGATGCCCGCACCACCTCAACTGGCTCCTTTCCACGCAAAGGAGCAGCGGCTCTACTCCAAGTCCCTCCAGGATGGCTGAACTTCTCACCCTATCTCTAAGGGAGACCCCAGCCACCCTGCGGAGAAAACCCATTTCAGCCGCTTGTAACCACGATCTCGTTCTTTCTGTCATGACCCATCGCTCATTACCATAGGTGAGGGTAGGGATGAGATTGACTGGTAGATCAAGAGCTTTGCCTTCCGGCTCAGCTCCCTTTTCGTCACAACCATGTGGTGAAGCGCATGCAACACCGCACCCGATGCTCCGACTCTCCGGTCGATCTCACGCCCCATCATCCCCTCACTCGTGAACAAAACCTGAGGTACTCACTCACTTGGGGCAAGGACTCATTCCCCGGAGTAGACAGTCCACCGGTTTCCTACTGAGAACCATGGCCTCAGATTTAGAGGTGCTGATCCTCATCCCTACCGCTTCACACTCAGCTGCGAACCAAACCAGTGAGCGTTAATCTAAAGCCGATCGTGCCATCAAGACCACATCATCTGCAAAAAGCAGTGATGCGATCTTCAGGTCACCGACCTGTAACCCGTCCACACCACGACTGCGCCTCGAAATCCTGTCCATATATATCACAAACTGGATTGGGGACAAGACACAGCCCTGGCGGACGCCAACACCCACTTGGAACAAGTCTGACTTACTTTCGAGTACACACACGCAGCTCTCGCTTTGAGCATATAGGGATTGGATGGCCCTGAGAAGGGACCCCCTCACCCCACACTCCCGCAGCACCTCCCACAGAACTTCCCTGGGGACCTGGTCGTACGCCTTCTCCAGATCCACAAAACACATCTGTACCCCCAGGCCCCCTCCAGGATCCCTGCAAGAGTAAAGAGCTCGACCGTTGTTCCACAACCAGGATGGAATCCGCATTGTTCCTCTTCAATCTGCGGTTCGACAATCAGCTGGACCCTTCTTTCCAGCACCTTGGAGTAGACTTTCCCAGGAAGGCTGAGTAGTGTGATACCTCTGTAATTGGCACACACCCCCTTCTTAAAGAGAGGGACCACCACACCTGTTTGCCACTCCTTCGGCACCGTCCTGACCTCCACACAATGTTGAAGAGGCGTGTCAACCAAGACAGCCCCCTCAACACCCAGAGCCTTCAGCATTTCTGGTGGTATCTCATTGAGCCCTGGGGCTTTGCCACTGTCGAGTTGTTTGACTACCGCAGTGACTTCACCCAGGGAAATCGGCGATGATACCCCATCATCTTCCAGTTCTGTCTCCGCGACAGAGGGTGGCTGAGTGGGATTCAGGAGGTCACCAAAGTACTCCTTCCACCGCCCTATGACCTCCTCAGTTGAAGTCAACAAGGTCCCATCCCCACTGTACACAGCTTGGATGGTTCCCCGTTTCCCCCCCCTGAGGTGCCGGACGGTTTTCCAAAAGCGCTTTGGCGCCGCTAGAAAGTCCTTCTCCATCAGGGGTGTGATTCTTCTGGATAAATCCGGAAATCCGGCTTTTCTGACCTGAAAATGAGGCTCTCGTAAATCATCTTCATTTTTTTTGGGGGGGGGTGCAAGGCCCGGGTCTCTTAATGGTAAAGATAATGGCTGCTCACCGATGTCAACGTTTTTTGTGCCTCAGATTCATGTCTTCATGTGACTCCGCAAGTAGTCCATTCATTTGTTACGATGGAACTTCGGAAGGTTATCTGATGTGTCAGTGTTTCCCCTATATGCATTCTGCTAGATTTTCAGCGCCGCCACAAAAAAAGAAGAAAAAAAGACATGACTTTTGTCGGTTTAATATCACGGGGGGCGAATGGCGAATTTAAGTTGCACACAGTGAAAGCACTACACCCTAAGTTATCTTGAAATAGATTATTATTGTAATTACTGCTATTTGTATCATTTCTACAAGTCACCGTTTAAGTTGAGTGACTGAAATCCTCGTCATCCTATTCAAAGGCTGCAACAGGCGACTCATCGAACTGGGTGAAGTTAGTTTCAGGTTGGATTTTCGGCGGATATTCACTCGGGTCCAGCTGCAACTTTACTGAGGTTCACCCAGTGTGAGCAGCAGGAGGATGGTTAGCTCACCTCCCAGAGCGTCGTGCTGAATCGCTGGAAACTGATTAAGGGACCGTCATTAAATTACTTAGCATAAATATATTAATACAAAATAATTGCAGGTTTTTCAATATCTTCCATGTCATGTGACCCTGTGACTCCAAACCAGCAGAAGATTGTATTAGTAAACTGGACGAATGAGACACACCTCTGTTTATTGTACTTCAGTGCTTCCTCTATTTTATATGAATATTAATATGCAGAAATTATGATTTTTTTCTCAATAGCTTCCATGTCATGTGGCCCACTGACTTCTGAAACAGATTCTGTTTCCATAACAAATATATAATAATAAAGAAAATAATGGTAAAAATGTTCTCTAATGCTCAAGAGGTTAACATATTGAAAAACAGCAACTTCTACACTATTCTTTCTCATGTCTTAGATTCTGATTCTGAAATCCTAAAAATGAAAATGAAAAGTAGTCACCATTTAAAGGGTTATTTTTAAAAATGTTCTTATGGGGGGCATGCCCCCGGACCCCCCTAGTATTGCTAAGTTACCGACTCAGAGCACCGCTGCTACAAAAAAATCTGGGGGAAACACTGTGTGTTCTAAGAATTTTGGACATGTGGAGTGAACTATTTCTTTCTTAGCTGAAGCAGACAACGGAACAAAATAAATGTAAAGAGAGACATGGTAGAGCTGTATATTTTCCTGCTATTTTGTCCCTTGCCAATCACACCTATGCTCCATGGCCTCACCAAACTCCTCCCACACCCACTGCTTTGCCTCTGCCACAGCTGCGGCTGCTGCTCTTGGGGCCCGTCGGTACCCCAACACTGCCTCAGGAGTCCCCCAGGACAACTTGTCCCTAAAGGACTCCTTCTTCAGTCGTACGGCTTCCCTGACCACCGGTTGCCACCGCAGTGTCCGAGTGACCCTATGGCCACAGGACACAGCTGCAGCTTCAACAACAGAAGCTTTTAACATTGCCCATTCAGGTTCGATATCCCCAGCCTTCACAGGGATGGTAGAGAAGCTCCGGAGGTGGAAGTTGAAGGCTTCTCGGACATGGGCCTCCCCCAGACGTTCCCAGTTCCCACTACTTGTTTGGGCTTACCAGATCTGTCCAGGGATTTCCCCTGCCACCGGACCCAACACACCACCAGGTGGTGATCAGTTGACAGCTCTGCCCCCTCTTCACCCGAGTGTCCAAAACACACGGCCTCAGATCAGATAATACGATCACAAAATCGATCATTGACCTTTGGCCTAGGGTACTCTGGTACCATGTAAACTTATGAGCATCCTTGTGTTCGAACATAGTGTTCATTATAGACAGACTGTGACTAGCACAGAAGTCTAATAATAGAACACCACTCGGATTCAGATCAGGGAGGCCGTTCCTCCCAATCACGCCCCTCCAAGTATCTCCGTCATTGCCGACATGCGTGTTGAAGTAAGTAAGACCACGGAGTCCCCCACTGGAGCCCCATGCAGGACCCCAGCCAGGACCTCCAAGAATGCCGCATACTCCGAACTGCCGTTCGGTGCATATGCACAAACAACAGTCAGAGTTTTCCCCCCAGCCCTTAGGCGTAGGGAGGCAACCCTCTCGTCCACCGGGGTAAACTCCAACATGGCGGCGCGCAGCCAGGGACTTGTGAGTATCCCCGCACCTGCCCAGTGCCTCACACCTTTGGCAACTCCGGAGAAGAATCATGTCCAGCCCCTATCCAGGAGTTTGGATCCAGAGCCAATGCTGTGCATGGAGGCAAGCCCCACCCGATCCAACTGGTAACGCTCAACCTTACGCACCAGCTCCGACTCCTTCCCCCCCAGAGAGGTGACGTTCCATGTCCCCGGAGTCAGCCTTTGCTGCCGAGGCCTGTCACCACCACCCATGTGGCAGCGCACCCGACCCCAGCAGCTTCTCCTGCGGTTGGTGGGTCCATGGGATGGGGGAGGAAGAAGTGCCACGTCACTCGTTCGGCCTGTGCCCAGCTGGACCCGTGGCAGACCTGGCCAGCAGGCACTCGCTCTGGATGTGTGCCCCGGGCTTCCTTCGGGCAGGGTCTCTATCCTCCTCCCCTCTGTCTTCCATGGGGTCTTTGTGAACCATACTTAGTCTGGCCCCATACCTGAGACCAATTTGCCTTGGGAGACCCTACCGGGAGCACATGGCTCCTGACAACATAGCTCACAGGTTCATTGGGACACGCAAACCTCTCCACCACAATAAGGTGATGGTTCCCGGCAAGTTTAAACTCGTGGGACTTAATTAAACTAAACTATAGTTTTTAATGTTTCGAGATCGTGTTTCACCTTTCCCAGAATTTCACCATGGCTTAATAGGTGGACTTTGTCTACATGAAACTGAGGGCTTATACATATTTCTTCTAGTTCTAGCTTAATACTTGTTAACAAAAACATGTCAGAGACATTTATTAGTAAGATAAACAAAAAGTATCGCATCAAGATTGCTTGGAAGTCTGTTTCAATCATACCAGGACTCACCACAAGGGGGTGCTGTGGTTCCATCAAATATCAAACACATTAAAACAGAAATGTTATCTTGGCTTAACTTTGTCATGGAGAAGCGTGGAAAACATCAGTTTTATTGACTTCCTCTACTGTTTCTTCATTTGTTAACTTTAAGAAGATGAGATTCTGGTTTAATGGTTGTTTAAAACTTGTTGGAATTCTGGATGAGTACAGGAACCGCTGTTGGATTGGAATGTCACAGACACAAAACAGAGCATGTCGTAAATCCTCGTTTGACAAGGGAGGAGGAAGACACAAGATAGACCTCCAAAGTCAGCTCTCTGGAGAATGTGTCTGTCGATGCAAAGAGAAGGAAGCACAGACCAGCAGCCATCGTTACCTAATTTACAATTGCAAAGACAGTCAATCATAACACATCTGTGTGAGAAAACAGTTCTCCTTTCTTCTGATGTGTAGAGAGTGGAATCCTCCGTGCTTGACCTCGATTGACCTGAGAAAAAGGAGTGGGTGTCTGTCTCAAAAAGGGGGGAAAAACAAATGGCTATCCAGTTGTAAATTAAAAGGGTGAAATCTTCTGTGAATCGTCCATCTGAAAGTTTTATTGCAAGGCAAACATCGTCCTTTCCTTGCCAGGTTAAGAGGTGATCAGACTGCAAGGCGCCTCTCCTGAAAAGAGGCAGCATGGGGATGAAGGAGTAATTAATGACAGACACAGGCCTTCTGTGAAAACCAGGAGCACTTGTGTTCCTACACACGTTAGGAAATGTTTCATTTTCACTAAACCTTCAGATCTGCTTCAATAATTGATAACCAATGGAATTACTAAAGATGTTTAATGTAATAAACTTTAAAATAAATCAACTGATGTCAAACAAAAACCCAAATCAGCTTCACAGCTCATCTGAACCTGTCACTGTCAGAGTGACAGTCAGCTCATTGATATTAGATTATTGATTAGTCTCATCATTGTTTGAGTTTACATTTGTTATCTTCCAATAACAATATCTTGGTTAGCTAACAAGCTAAATACACAGCTGCATTATGTTATATATTATAAACACACCTGAACAAAATCTGGGGGTATTCGTTAAATTTCACCAGGCTGAGCCGGAGGATCCGACAGGCTGTCCGTGAAGCCACAGGCCAAGCCTCGACCCAAATTAAGGCTCTTACTGAGGCTGACTGCAGCCCAATAACCATAAGATGGCACCTGCAGGAGAAGGGCTTCAAAGACCATGTCTCCTCCCACACCACAAACTTGCCCGTTTGGAATTTGCAAGGAAGAACCAAACATGGGACACTGAAAGGTGGAAGGAAGTTTTATTCTCTGATGAGAAAAAAAATAACCTGGATGGTCCTGATGGCTTTCAATGTTACTCGCATGACAAGGAGCTCCACTGGAGATGTTTTCTACTCGGTTGCGGAGGAGGCTCCATCATGGTCTGGGGTGCTTTGTGCATCCCAGGTCAGGCGTCAAATGGCAGCTGGCTTTGTGGAGATGTTGCAGCGGGCATCCATCTTGACTGAGGGCCCCCGTCTATGGTGAGATGGTTGGGTCTGTCATCAGGAAAACGCTGCAGTTCGAAACGCCCGTCTGACGAAGGACTTATTCCAGGAGAATAACGTTACTCTTTTGGACCATCTTGCGTGTTCCCCTGATATAAATCCCACTGAGAACATTTGGGGATGGATGACAAGGGAAGTTTACAAAAAGGGACGTTAGTCCTTCGTGAAGCCATCTTCACATGGAGCAACGCTCCCACCAGCCTCCTGGAGACACTCGCATCAAACAAGACTAATTTTTGTGATCAATAAGAACATGGGCTTCTCACAACTGAATCATGACACTTTGAGTTTTTTTGGGCTTATGGTCCTAAACCTTTGATCAGCTGATTTGAGTTTCAATAAATTGCCTACTTTAGGTTTTTTGCTCCCGTTTCTTCTTTTTGCATTTTGAAGCTCTACTTCAAACACTGAAGATACATTACATACTTTGGTTAACTCACAGGTTGTTGTAATCATACACCACTGTATGACTGAAGGGCAACAGCTCTTCCCTCTGGACTGGAGGAAGACTGAGCCTGATTTACTTGTAGTCCAGCTGTGTGTCAGTTCTCCACACTACAGTCAGACTGTAGACCAACTCTAGATTACATGAACCAGGATTACTTGGAGATTTAACTCACTTGGATGTAACTTGAAGCTTTTTGGGTTTTTTTTTTTACATGTAAAACACATTTTTAATAACTGTTACACAAATAAAGATAATGAGCTGCAGTACACAGAGATGGACTGTAATCAGAAACATGACTGACAGTAACTAAAGAGTCAGAGCGACAGTCTGAGCTCAGGAGCTGCTGGTTCCTGTTGTCATCACAGCTGAATGGAGGATCTTTGTTGTGCTCAGTCAGGCAGCTGATGAGCACCAGCTTCAGTTATTCAGATAAGAAACCTCAGTAACATCACAGCTCCTCGTCGTCCTCGCTCACCAAAGTGTCGAGCTCCTTGTCTTTATGTTTGCTGCTCTCCGTTACAAACTCCCTCTGCTGCTCCTCCAGCTCTTGCAGCTCCCCTTGCATACGGTCCAGATGAAGCGCTCGTCGGTTCCTCAGCAGGCGTCCAGGGAACGGGTTCATGTTTGAGAAGGCGATGCTGATCAGCCTCCTGCAGGAAAACACAGCAGGAGTGTTAAAATGAGGTCATTGTGTTGATCAAAGAGGAAGAGGAGAAGACACGACAGGCAGTATGGATCCAACTTGATCTCCAGGTGCTTCACTGTCATGTATGTGTCACAGGTTTGGTATCTGAAACGGCTGATGTCAGCAGCACACTGTCTGATTCTATCGCCAGACTCCCTTAACAAATGTAGTGATTCTACAAGTTGTTGAGTTAAAACGAACTTTATAAGATTGTGAAACTCTGTCTCTGACAAATTCTAAATCATTGTCTCCTTGTAAATTCAGCATTAAATCACAACATGAAGTTGTTTGTCTCCTTGTAAAAAGTGTCAGTTTGTGGCAGCCTGTCTTTTGTGTCTAAAGTGCTAAAGTCTTACCGGCCAACATTTAGCAGCTGTTTGAACACACTGTTTACACTTATTTCACCATTTACACTCCATTTATATATATCTATAGATATATAGATATATATAGATATAGATAGATCGATAGATCGATAGATCGATAGATAGATAGATAGATAGATAGATTGCAGTATTGATTGTAGTTCAAAATAAAATATAAGGTGCAGTGAACAGTTAGGGTGCAGTGAACAGAGAAGGTGCAGTGAACAGTGTGCGTAAAAACACAAAGTGCGTAGAGACTGTATGTTATGACCAGACTTTTAGCTGTTATTGTAGTGTGATGGTATGTGGCAGGAAATATTTTCTGTATCTGTCCTTTCGACAGTGGAGCTGGAGCAGCCTGTGAGAGAAGGTACTCCGCTGTCTTTCTACTGTGTGATGGAGAGGGTGCTGATCATTGTCCATGATGGATAACAGTTTATTCAGTGTTCTCCTCTCCACCACGGTCTCAAAAGTCTCCAGCCTGAGACCAAGTACAGAGCCAGCCAACTTGATGATTTTATAAACTATGTTTGTGTTGCTGGCTCTGGTGCTGCTGTCCCAACACACAAAGAAAAGAAAATGGCACTGGTAACAACAGACTGGTAAAAGATCTCCAACACCTTGCTGCACACATTGAAGGATCTCAGCTTCAGGAAATAGAGTCTGCTCGTCCCCTTCTTGTGCACAGCCTCAGTATTTGATTTCCAGTCCAGTCTGTTGCCAATCACCACTCTGAGGTATTTGTAGTCCTCCACCTCTTCCACCACCTCCCCCCTGATCCGTAGTGGCTGTGAAGGCATCTTCTTCCTCCTGAAGTTGATCACCATCTCTCTGGTCTTGTTGACATTCAGCCTCAGGGGATTCTGTTCGGACCACTCTAAGAAGTTGTCTACCAGTGTCCTGTACTCACCCTCCTCTCCCTCTCTTATACACCCGACAACAGCTGATGTATAAGGTGAAGAGGAAGGGAGAAAGCACATTTCCCTGCGGAGCTCCTGTATCACTGACCACCGCATCAGACAGGACACTGCCCAGACGGCCTGCCTGTCAAGTAGTCAGTAATCCAGGAGATCATTGCGTCGTCAACACCCACCACCAGCAGCTTCTCACCCAGTAGCAGAGGTTGAATGGTGTTGAAAGCACTGAAGAAATCAAACAGACGCTGTTTTTCGGGCAGAAATGTGACAAAGAGTCGGGAGGACAGGCAGGAGGACAGACAGGAGGACGGACGCTGCTCCACATACAGCTGCGGTATTTGTTTTCCTCATATAAGTTGCCAACAACAGTTACAGTTACTATGTTACTGTTCGGTCATGTAACGTTGCTTTGTGGGACATTTCTCTTTATTAAGTTGAGTGAAGGACCTGTGCAGTTATCAGACGGTCTGACCGACACTCCCTCGCTCTGCGTCGCCGGCTTATCAGTTCACACTGGGGCGGTTCAGAAATAATGCGTCTCTGATACTACCTCCAGAGGATGATCAGCGCCGGAGCGAAATTCCCCCCTCGCCGCATCTGAAAGCTTTCACACAGAGGAGGAGGCGGAGAATTGGCGCAGGAACCCCGCATGCAAACGGCTGTGTGAATGGGGCTACTGTCCTCCCCATGTGGCTCACAGAGTACATCCCAGTTTGTTGACTCAAAGCAGTCCTGCAGTGCCTCAGAAGCCTCCTGTGTCCACCTCCTCACCGTCCTGGTGTGCACGGGCTGCCTTCTCACAAGAAGAACATACCTGGGAGTCATCATGACCAAGTTGTGGTCTGACCTGCCGAGGGGGGGAAGGGCTGTGGCCTCATATGCATCCATGGCATTAGCATACAGGAGATCCAGCGTTTTATTGTCTCTGGTGGGGCAGTCAACATATTGGTGAAAGTCATTTAAAGTTTTGCATGATTAAAATCACCTGTAATAACCACGAATGCATCCAGGTGTTCAGTCTGTAGTTTAGCAGTGCTAAACAGGCTACTGCTGCATCAGCTGACGGGGGGGTGTAAACAGCAATAACCATGGTAGACGTGAACTCCCTCGGTAAATAATACGGGCGCATTCCCACAGCCAGTAGTTCAATGTCCATGGTACAGAGCCGTTCCTTCACATTGACAGGTCTGGGGTTGCACTACCTCTTACTCACATAAAGTGCAAGCCCGCCACCTTTCTTCTTCCGACTTTTGGAACAGTCTCTGTCTCCCCGTACCAAACCGTAACACCGAAAAACATATGAAAGAATGAAACCAACAATAAACAAAAGTTAAAAAACATGACAGGAGCTGCGGCAACAGGCTGCTACCTGGAGCAGCGGCATCTTAGCTATGAACACACGTCTTATGAAAGAAGACAACATTTTATTGATCTAAACATGTCACATTTTACAAAGACACTAAACAGTAACAATATAGGCTACTTATTTGTCCCTGTGGAGAAAGTCCCCAGACTCCCTTAACAAATGTCTCAGTTTAGTGAGTTGTTGAGTTGGAGACACTTTATAAACTTGTGCAACTCTGTCTCTGACGAATTCTTCATTATTTGGACCTTCTTGTAAATTCAGTATGTTCTACATGAACTTCTTTCTGTCTTTGAGTAGAAACATGGAGTCTGTTTGTCTCAGTGATGGATGGATTTGTTTCAAAATAGCAGGAAGTGACATCACATCAGGTTAATGCAGCTGAGAACTGATGGACTGAGAGCTGAACACTGTGATTGGATCAGCAGGTGTGATCAGGGCCTCAGTGAGTATACTGATAGTTTAACATGACAAATGTTGGATTTTGTGACCCTGGTTCTGGTTCTGTGTCTTGTTCTGTTTGGAGGATAAAAACATCACATGATGAGAGTCAGAGTCTGACCAGCAGGTGGCAGAGTTGCACCTCAGACACAGAGGACAGACTTCACAACAGCTGAAGATTTTATAAATGTCTGATGATGAGAAGATGAAGACAGTGAGAGAGTTGAGGTGAGACCAGATGAGAGTTTACCTGCTGTCAGAGATGGTCTTGGTGAAGAAGCGCAGGTACTGGTAGAGCTCCACACTGTCGTGGATCTTCAGGATGTCGTCCTCTTTGTATTTGAAGAGAGCCAGAGCGTACCTGAAGATCACCTGCAGCACACACACACAAGTGATCACTCAGTTCACGATGCTATGATCAAAATAGTCATTATTGTTTTGACCTCGTTGTTTATTTTTCATTTTCATTTCTACACTGTAAAAAACTCCTAGGTATCTACCTGAGTACACACAGGAAGTACTTCACTTAAGGTAAATCCTGATAATAGAACCTCAAAGTAAAATTATTTCAATTTGGTTTCAGATGGAGATAATAACCACTGCAGTAACAATGTGTCTGAACTTTGGTTTATAATGAAGTACTTTTCAGTGTAGTGTTGATACGTTTACTGCAGTAAAGTATCTGAATACTTCACTGAAACATGAAGTTTCTCTGTCGTCACTAATGTGTCTGTTCATGTTTATTTATACATTATGAGAGTGGAAACTTTTATTAAAACATTATGCTGCTGTAAATAAACATCACAGATTCTAGTGATTCTTTTCAGAGTCGTCTTCTGTCAGACTTCACATATAGAAATCTCGTCTACATGTTTCAGTCTGTTTGAGTGTAATGACTCACTCTGACTCACTTCCTGTTGAGACTGATCTGATGTTGATTCTGTCCAATAAGGTTTTAATAACTTCAGTAAATGTTACAGATAAATGAACTAATAACTTCACAATGATTACAAACGGTCTGTAACCAGATCATCGTCATCATTTTAATTTTGGAAGGTCCAGTTTGTGATGTCACAGCAGGAAGCAGCTTCATTACTGACAGAGGTGATGATGTGGACATGTTGAAACTAAAATGTGACATGTTTAGCATCAATGAAATGTGGTCTTCTTTCATAAATGGAGTGTAAATGGTGAAATCAGTGTAAACAGTGTGTTCAAACAGCTGCTAAATGTTGGCAAGTAAGACTTAAGCTTTAGACACAGAAGCAGACAGGCTCGTACAGACATGCTGCCACAAACTGACACTTTTTACAAGGAGACAAACAACTTCATGTTCTGATTTAATGCTGAATTTACAAGAAGGAGACAATGATTTAGAATTTGGCAGAGACAGAGTTTCACAACGTTATAAAGTTTGTTTTAACTCAACAACTCTTAAAATCACTACGTTTGTTAAGGGAGTCTGGTGATAGAAACAGACTATTCACATCTGCTGCTAACTGGCATGTTCGGATGATGATATCAGGTCTGAACAGGGCTAGAATGTCGCAGTGCGTTCAGGTGTTCGGTACCTTGGTGCCCTCGTACAGGAAGGCATCCCACAGCGGCAGCAGGATGTCGCTCGGCAGACTCTCCACAAAAACCACCAGGAACCAGTTGAAGGTGATGAGAGACACGTCGATGCTGTAATCCTCAAAGTGAGCCGCCAGCCGGGGGAGCTTCTCGGTCAGAAAGTCCTTCAGCACCCGCTGGTCTGCCTAAACACATAACTGTCAATCAATAACACTGATCGATCAATACAAATCATCTCTGGCTCTGACATTAAAACCAAAGTACTGTCTGTACCAAAGTACTAATGCATTCATGCTTCACACTCAGAAATTAACCTGATGAACTTTAACAGTCAAATATCAGAGTGAACGATTCTGTAGCTTCCTGGAAATAATTGATCATTTGGACACCTGAGTGAAACCACAGGTGAGCAGGTGAGCGTGTCTCCTGACCTGAGAGGCCACCAGGTTCTTGGTGTAGTAGTCCTGAGGCATGATAACTTCCACCACGGCCACCAGACACCAGAAGGCATTTTCTTCACTCTGCAGGACGAGCAGAGCGATGGCCGCCAACCTGAGGGACACACAGGAGGTGTCACCTGTCACATGACACACAAGGAAGTGTCACCTGTCACATGACACACAGGAAGTAGGCAAGTTCATGATGACACAGCGCTGCACAGTGCTGTGCAGCGATGCGCAGGGCTGCCTAAATCATGATGCATGCTGGTTAAAATGTGTCCATGATAATGTGGATGGGAGTGGTTTCTGCTCCACATTCGATGTCACATGACCTTAAGTTATCGCAGGAGCAAGGTGGCTGTAGAGCAGTTGAGCAGTTGCTCTCCAGGTGCTGCACGAGTCTAGACCCACCTTCATGATGTCAGGACTTTGCCCTAATTGGCTTTTATCTACGTTGACGTGTATGACGTTTGTTTCGATGAATGTCCATATCCATAAGCGCCTGTGCCTCTTTTCTACTCAAATATCACATACTTTTAGATAAGCAGCAGCCGTATGTCCGCACCTATGGGATAGTCAACATGAGTAAACCTATAAGATCCTTCATGTAACGCAACAACCCTGAAAGATCAGAATCAGAATCCTTTTATTGTCATTGCACAGTGTACAACGAAATGTTAGCAGCATCCGGTTATTCACACAATATAAATAGAGTAAGAAGAACAAGTAAAAAGTATAAGGCATTAATGCAATGTAAGTATATTAAAAAAAATAATACAGTGTTACAATTATGTGATGATGATGTCGTCAGGATTGCTCAGTTCTGTCACCTTACTTGTGGTGATGATAGAGAAGTGGTTAACTGCTGTGTCTTGCATGCAGAAAACACAGCTTCAGCTCCACTCTTATTAGCCCTTTCTGTTCCCGACTTGTAGAGAGTGTCCAAAGCATAGCATGTTCATAGCAGCATTTGTATCCCCGCCTTGTACTTTTTACTTAACCGGATGCTGCTTAAATTTCATTGTACAGCGTGCAATGACAATAAAAGGATTCTGATTCTGATCTTTCAGGGTTGTTGCGTTACATGAAGGATTTTATAGGTTTATTCATGTTGATTATCCCATAGGTGCGGACATACGGCTGCTACTTATCTGAAAGGATGTGATATTTGAAAGCGGCACAGGCGCTTATGGATATGGAAATTCATCGAAACACACGTGATGTACGTCAGCGTAGATAAAAGCCAATTAGGGCAAAGTCCTGACGTCATGAAGGTGGGTCTAGACTCGCGCAGGACCTGGAGAGCAACTGCTCAACTGCTCTGCAGCGCCTTGCTCTCGCCTTGCTCCCGCGATAACTTAAGGTCATGTGACATCGAATGCGGAGCAGAAACCACTCCCATTCACGTCATCATGGACACATTTTACCCAGCATGCATCACGATTTCGGCTGCGCTGCGCAGCGCCATGCATCATCTTGAACTTGCCTAGTGTCACCTGTCACATGACACCATGGTCTAATACCACGACAAATGAGTGCGTACCTGTTGAGTCCCTGGCAGTAGCCAATTGCAGGGTTCTGCCAGGAGAAGGCCAATAGGATGCGGCGGAGCTGCTGGAGGGCGGGGCTGGAGGGTGAGCAGAAGTGCTGATTAGTTGTCAGGGTGCGGTGGAGGTCAAGCTGGATCTGTCTGGAGGCAGGATGAGGACACGTCCGACTCTTTTCACACAGCTGCAAACACAACAGCTGGATTACTGAGAGGAACTACAGCCAGCTGAGACAGAGGGTGCTGTGGACAGGTGTAGACAGGTGTAAACAGGTATAGACAGACAGGTGTAGACAGGTGTGGAAAGGTGTGGACAGACTGGTGTAGACAGGTGTGGACAGGTGTAGAGGGGTGTGGACGGGTGAAGATGGGTGTAGATGGGTGGAGGCGGGTGTGCTCAGTGTACCTGCTGGTAGCGCTGTGGGTGTTGCTCTCTGATGGTCCTGGTTCTGGTTCGGACCATCCAGCTCCAGACTCGCTGGCGATACTCCTGAGGGACACCGCTTCGCAGCAGAGCTTTGAGCTCAGGTGAGGGACATAGGTCATCATCAGACCTGCCAGCCAGGTACTGAGCCCAGCGACTCAGAAGGGGGCGATCTACACCCTCCTGCAGGGACACACTTCAGATACTAAACATAAAAGTCGTGAGGGGTCGTGTGTACAGGTGAAGGGTCATGTGTACAGTTAAGGGTTCAAGTGTACAGGTGAGGGGTCATGTGTACTGGTGAGGGATCCTGTTTACAGGTGAGGGGTCATGTGTACAGGTGAGGGTGTTAGGAGTGGTCCTTAAATCAATGCGCACTCATGTTCTCCATGTCACATTTGGCCTTTATTGATGCACGATAGCAGAATGATCATAAATAAATTTGGTTTCAGACAAAGCATTTCGTGTTGTGCGGTTGAAAATTGTTTGCCCTTCCGCTCCTGTGAGCACCTGTTCACCTGTCCTAAATCAAAGGGCATCCCCCGCCTACAGATCACGTCATACTATCAGACATCCGATCATCATCATTTTCATAATAACGCCAACAAAACAGAAACCTCAACACAGTACATTCCAACACATGATCAGCATAATTCACATCAGAAAATACATGATGTCTCAAACTAATTTTGAATCAATAAGGCAAATCTGCAAAACGGCTTCAACACTCCGGTCCCTAATTGACCATTATAAGGCAATTCATACATATATACATTCATAAGGAGCCATAAACTCATAAGTCCTTGGTGACAACATTTAAGATTGTAGAATGTCCATTTTTTTTCCTTCAAAAAGAAAAATCAAAAGTCCTTCACGGTTTCAATAGTTAATTTGTCAAGAGTTCATAAAGAGTCCGAAGTTCATTCTTAACTAGTTCGGAAAAAATTAAAACTCAAAGATATACATATTTCTCTTGATACTTCATAAAATTTCATGAATACTCTATACAGGTCTTTATAGCTTGTCGTTTAGAATCAAAATACTTCCTAAGTTTGCGTTCTGTTCCAACACAATTTTGGGTTAGGGTCAGAGCTGCTTTCTTGATGTCTGGGTCACTGTCGGAGAGTACGAGTGGTACTTCAGGAAGCATCAGCCAGTTGGTTTCAGGTTGCATCAGGAAGTCTGGACCTTTCAGCCA
>OMLP01046314.1:12442-41168 GCA_900302685.1 Spondyliosoma cantharus
AGAGCTCAGTGTGTGTGTGTGTGTGTGTGTGTGTGTGTGTGTCGTCAGGATAAAAATCTGCTCAATCACAAAACTGACTCGTTAAAACAGTTTAAAGTTTGTTTGGTTCTGTTGTAAATCAGTGATAGAGAAGTGCACAGCTCCACTACATGTCTGACACTTTTAGTTACTAGTTTCAGTCGACTCACACCAGTCACACCTCCAGATGTGTAATCAATACTTTTTACTGCATCAACTTTACTGATAAATACTCTCAACAAAATGTACATTTTGCTGAGAGTATTTATCAGTAAGGTTTTGAATCTTCTGACCCGTCATTGATCAGGTTTAAAAGTATTTATCTTGAGGTATTTGTACTGTTTCAGTGTTGTAAAAGTAAAAGTAAAGATAAGTGAAAGTATTTATACGTTTATTACACACACACTGTAGTTGTACTGAGTCAACTGATCATCTGAATTGATTTAATGTAATCTGAAGTTGTAGTGGAGTAAAACGTATGAAGTGAAGTAACTCAAACTGTTCCTGAGTGCAGCACTCCAGTTCTGGAGGATCTTTATTGATCCGCAAGATCAAATTCTTCTGCAGCATAAAAACACATATTGGTTGTAACGGCACCGGTGCTGCAGAACCACGTGACGGACGACAATAAAACAAAAGTTTCACGTGTTGGAAGAGAAACTAAAGCGAGACCTGAGAGGAGCTGGAACATTATCTGATAATCAGTTTTATAAAATGTGAGTAAAACGTTATTAATGACAACGAACACTAGAGCTGACCGGGCCCTCCAGGAGGAGCGCCGGGCCTTGAAGCCAGTTTCCTACATAGTAGTCAAACGGTGTGATGACATCATCAGGTGAGTCACGGCGGCTGACGTCAGAATTTGAGCCGGAAGATTAAATCATCTCATCACTATTCAACTGAGCCGGCTCGACACAGAACATCTGGGTCGGTTCTGAACCAACAGGCTCCTCCTCCTCCACAGTGTAACGTCATCGAGCTAACGGCTAACAGCTAACAGAAGCTAAAGAAACAGAGTTTCTCTTCAGAGGAACATTTAGTGTGAAACCAAGTCTCACTTCTGATTTAACTTTGTTTAAAGCTGCGTCGTCGCCCCCTGCTGGAGTTCAGTCGTCAGGGCCCGGTATCGTTCAGGAACCAGAATCAAAGTCAAGCATCTGATCGGTACAAGCTGTAGGAACAAGTGAAGTTCCCCGTTAAGTCTTAAGTCTCTACCAGCCCGACAGGTTGGGCAGGTTGGCAGAAACAAACATGACTCATGAGTTCTTCGTGATATTCATGTTTTGTATCATTGAGCAACAACATTAATTCCAGTGTTTCTTCTTCTGTCCTGTCGCAACCCATCAGTACGCACTTCCTGGTTCGGACCAGTCAGATGTTTCTGTACTTTCACCTTCACTGTACGCTCACTTCCCTCCGTCATCGTCTGACTTCCTCTGCTGACTCGAACATCATCAGCTGCGACTGACTCACAGAAACCAAACAGAATTTAGTTTCAGTGTTTGTGAGCAGACACACCTTCACTCACATCTCTTCACACACCAACAGCTGACACGACTGTCGGCTTCTTCTTCTGTTATTTTATCTGATTTATATCTTCTTTTTAATCCGAAGAAGAAGAAAATCAGCTCCAGAACTTTGGATCGTTTTCCTGCATCGAGCTGCGAGACAAAGGTTTGACGATGTTTTATTATTTACTGTTTGACATTTTATCAACGTTTCCTTCACATGTCGTAGTTTTTATTCTGTTGTTATATATTCTTTACTTTGTGTCTTCATTTAAAACGTGTTTCTGGGTCATACGATCATTTTTAAGTGTTTGTTACGTTTTATGTCTTAAATTAATAAATTTTCTTCCTCATTTCGTAGATGTTTGACTAAAAATAAAGTATTTTATTTCTCGATAATCGACTATTAAATGAATCACCAAATATTCAGAATCGTTTACTCGAGTGCAATTTTATTTTTATTTTTTTTAAATGCATTCGACTGTCAGAACTGAACATCTTTGAGTTGTGAACAAACATTTGAGGAAACATCGACTTTTTCCACCGTTTTATGACATTTTATAAACTGAACAGCTGATCAGCAGATTGATCACAGTTCAGTTAATCATTAGCGGCCTCGTCTGCATCTGTTATCGTACTTTTAATGTCTCTGAGACGTGTCGGTGTTTAAAATGCCGGTGGCGTGCGAGCTGACCTCGACAGGAAGTGTAAACCGTTTCACACCACAGCGCCGCTTGTAGTGAGTCATCTTCGTTATAGACGATCTTTGTGTGGATGCAGCACACCGCAGCGTGTTTGTGGAGGAAGTGCCGGATCAATTAACACGTTTCATTTCCTATAAATTCTTCACAATAAAAGTCCACTGTTTTTTAGTTATTTAAAAGCTTTTACTGTGAAGCAGCAGAAGCAGGAAACGTTCACACGACGTATAAAACACAGAAGACGTCTGATGAGAGAAACTTAAGATCTTCACTCTCTGAGTGTTTCATCACAACACATCTCGTCTGTAAATCTGTCGGTTGCGAGTAGGAAAAGGAAATCTGTGCAGCACGTTGTGACTCAGCACAGAGGAAAGTGCTGCAGCAGTTTGATGTCAGGATCCAGCAGGACGCTGAACGAGCAGAGACACGATCAATGTCTTCATGTTGCAGCTGATCAGTGTGTCGCTGTCTGTTCGTTCCTGCAGACTGACGGAGATGCTGTCGATCCCAGAATTGATCAGGAAGAAGAGAGACGGAGACGCTCTCACTGACGAGGACGTCAGAACCTTCATCCAGGCTGTCACTCACAAAACCATCCAGGAATGTCAGACAGGTACAGACAGACACAGACAGACCCTCCTGACGTCACTTCCTGTATCTGAACCTCTTCTCTGTGTTAGGCGCCATGCTGATGGCGATCTGGCAGAAGGGAATGAACAATGCAGAGATCGTTACCCTGACCAGGGAGATGATGTCATCAGGGGAGGTGCTGTCATGGCCAAATGAGTGGGCGGGGCTTGTTGTGGACAAACACTCAACAGGTGGGGTGGGAGATAAAGTCAGTCTGGTGTTAGCGCCTGCGCTAGCTGCCTGTGGCTGCAAGGTAAACACACCTGCACACACACACACACACACACACACACACACACACACACACACACACACACTTGGCTCAGGATGCTATCTTATTGGATTGGACTGGTATTGTTTGATCAAATGCCTCTGGGGGGGGCGGGGGGCTCGCTGTATGATCACAAAAATCATATTTTTTCTAACAAATGCAGCACGATAGAGGAAAGGAGAGAGAGAGAGAGAGAGAGAGAGAGAGAGAGAGAGAGACCAATAGCCAGACAGAAAGAAGGTACAGAGGAAAGGAAAACGGTAAAGAGAGATGGATAAATGGTGGGAGAGTGAAGGAGCTTTCCGTCGAGTGTCAACGTGGAGGCTTAAAGGGGCAAAAGGGAGGAGAATAGAGAGACAAGAAAGAGTGAAAGATAGACAAAGAGGGAAGGGAAAAGAAGGATGGAATAGGAAGAAGGAGAGAGCAGTGAAGAGGAGCAGTCATGGAGGGAAAGTCATCAACGGAGATGGAATTAAATGAAAACAGAGACGAACAGAGAGATGAAAACAGCAGGAGAAGGATCTGAGAGAATGTCACGGGGTCGGCCATCAATTGTAGGGATGGTGGTCGAGATCCCTTTGGGCTACACATGTTGGAAATAGGTGGCAGCGTGATGTGCTGTCAGTTAACAAGCAGCTGCAGTTAAAGTTCTATTTTGACCTCCCACACCAATAATAAACCATCCTCTAGTTAGTTTCATAAATAATTGTATGTCCTTTTTTTAACATAGGCTGCTGATTACCTTACAGACTTTGTGCTGCTGTGATTATGACCTACTGAGCATGCTCAGACCCACTCAGGTCTACTCCAATATTAAATGTACTGACACGCAAAACTGAGCCCCGCTGCAGTAAAACAACACCCACCCAATTATGCTGAAGCCTCGTCCGACTCCAGCCTCAGCTCCCCAGAACTGAGTAGACCCGGGACGACCAAGCACCACGATGTCATGTAATACCAACCGTATCATTAAAGGTAGACACTCCGGGCTTTAAGTTGAAGAGTATGTTCATATTCTTTTTATAAACCTCTCCTGTACATGTTCAAAGTCTTTCTAGTCAGCAAACTATCTCCACTGCACACAGATGTCATAATTTGCTCCGTTCAGCCTGTTTGTGAGTAGGTGTGCGTTCGTCATATTTGCATAATCGATGTCCATGAATATTTTTATGAGGCCGTCTGTTTCTCTCCGTTCGAGGGGCGAGTTTCAAACAAACAGAGCAGATCTGGCAGAGTTGGTAGCGTCGAAAGTTACAAGTTCTCATGTAGAAATGTATAACAGCGCGTCTCCCAGTCTGCACGACGAGATGGACATCACATCCATACAGTGGACAGAATATCACATTTGTATCACGTTTAAGTGTTCAGTAACATTTCCTCACTGCGAATTCATTCAGACTGTATATGTAGATGTTTCAAACAAGTAAGAGAAAACGTATTGGTTCTCCTAAATCATGAAGACATGTCACTGTAGAAGAAAATCTGTTATATAAGGCTCTTGGCCTGGAAATGTGAGGTTTCTTTTGCAGAACTTGTACTTTAAAATTTCCTGCTGTGGGAAAGTGTACAAGGTCAGCCTGTAATATTTTCCTGTGCTTACATAAAGAGTCTACAGAGCCGACTGTATGAAGACGGATCCTCTGCACAAAGAGCCATGACCTCTGCAAATAAGCCGTGAATTTCAAATTTTTTTTTGAAAAATTGCATAAAAGATGAACCCTGTAGACTTTTGATCTTTGCATTTGTACAGTTTTTTTTTTTATGTCCCAACTTCATATTGATCTATTTATGCTGTCAGAGAATGGATTTCTACCAGACGTGTACTGTTTGTGTCATTCACATTGTGGTGGGTCTAGAGCCTGGTGCTGTTTACTGTGTGTGCCTTGTGTCTCTTTCAGGTCCTTGGCTGGGTGGAGCTGAGGTGCCATCAAGTTAACTGGGAACACCTGGCCAGTGATCCTGCTTACTTAAGCCACCCATGCCCAGTTGCCAACATCAGCCTCAAGTTGGGAGATCCAAACTTGTTCAAGTAAATAATAATGAGTGCAATGAGGCGTGGCAGTCTGAGCCACTGTGTGGGTCATGTTGTCGGTGCAACACGAAGTAACTAATGCAGCCGGGGCTTGGTGCAGGGCAGATACACTGACGCTGGCATCTGGGCAGGGTGGCTTAAGTAACCGGGAACACTGTCCAGGTGTTCCCAGTTAACTAGATGGCACCTGAGCTCCACCCAGCTAAGGACCTGAAAGAGACACGAGGCACACACAGATAACACATTCAAACTCCTCAAGTTGTTCCCCGGAGGGCTTTATATCAAACGTACTTTCACCTTTCCATCTCCCATCACCAAAATCACTCCTTTGATTGCCACCTCCCTTCTGCCATCTTTCCTCATTCTCAAGTGACAGTGCACAAAGTAGGCAATTCTGTCAGAGACACTGCAGGGTCTCTCTTCTGCTCAGACTCTTTTCTTCTGCAGGTTATATCTTGAATTGGAATAGGAACTCCAAATTCTGACCAAATTTCAAAACATTGTAAACTTTTAAAGACTTTTCCGCAAATGCAAATTGAATACAAATAGTGTTTTTCAACCTTACCTTTTCATTAGAAGTAATGATTAGTGCATGGTGCGCGGTCTGCTGTTGCTCTCTGGAGTCATTAAAGAGCACATCATACAAACAACACTCTCCACAGACTTTATATTAGCAATTGATGAAAGGACTGTGTAAATGGTTACAGTGGATGCTTGTTTGCATTTTTAGCTCATTGTTCCGACCTGCTATCCAACTTCCAGCCGAAGCAGGCAGCTGTGTGTTAGGCTGAAAAAAATCTGATGAACCCACCGTGCCAGTTTCTAATGATGTTGTGTGGTATTAGATCGCTAAAAAGATCGATTGAGATTATTGATTGATTTTTTTTTTTTTAATGAAAACGAATGTGACCGCTGGAGTGCAGTCCATGTTTACTTTTCCCACATTTAGGATTCAACCTGTAGTTTGCTAGACTTTTCAGTCTTTTGTAAGAGTGGAGACAATTAAAAAGGCTGTTGGAAGGAGTCACACCCAGTGAAATCAGAAACAGATTTATTACCAAGAAGGATTTTACACCAACGAGGAATTTGTCTTAATGAAGAAGGTGCATACATTGAAGACAATAAACAAACAGTGACTATAATATATACAATATAAACAGACAGAGACATAGAGTGTGAGATGATTGATAAATAAAGACGGAAGAGCTGTACAGGAATGTGCAAAAAAGATAAAAAATAAAAGATTGTTAAAAGTTATAAAGTTATAAGTTATAAAAGTTATAATCGTCTCCCATAATCTGCTGACTATTTTCTAAAGGAGACATTTAGTCCAAGGGTAAGGATGCTATCTACTCCTGCTCGATGAAACCGCACCAAACCATTGCTGGGTACACCATATTTTCTAAATTGTCTTAAAAGAGATTCCATAACCAAATGCTATAATTTATTTTCATTTTTCAGTTGATTTTTTAAAATCACAAAATGAACCCCTCTATAATGTTAAGTGAAATTATGTGATGAAAAAACATCTGCCTTTAAAACGTACATTATGTAAGAATTAAAATGATCAACATTCGAATGTGAAGCACTGAATAACAGTCATGGTGTCATGACAACCATGTATTGTGTTGCAAAGCATGTTTAGCATGCTAAGCTGCTAACCCAGTCCAAACTCAAAGCTCCTGTCCGAGCAGTGGAAACACAAAGACGTCGGTGCTCTGAGCTCCGAGTCTGGACCGCTAGCTGGTGGTGAACGGTGAACTCAGCTAACACGCTAATGGCAGCTACAGTTGGCAGCAGTTAGCGGTTACTCTGGCAATATGCTGGCCCTTATTTATTTTCAGTATGAATTCAACAAGTAGCCAATTCTTTATATTGTACCTTTTACACAGAAAAATGTGTTTTCTGACTTTTAGGCTGCGTTTATTGTCCATCTCATAAAAAGTGACCAAATGTCATCTCCATCCTGCAGTGTGACCACACACGTGCGCGCGCACACACACATACACACACACACACACACACACACACACACACACACAGCAGCCGTAGCTCTAAATGGTAGGGAAGATCTGACTCAGACAGAGAGGCCCCATGTATTTATCTGTGTAATTACCGCCATCTCTTCCTCTCTGTGTCCCTCTCTACGTCTCTTTTCATCACCGTCTCTCAACCCTTCATCCCTCTCTTCTCTCCTCCTGTCTACGGTCTGGACTCATCTTTTTTTTCGGTCTGTTTCATCCCCACCATCATACCCTCACTTTTCTCTCCACACTTCACTCTTTCATCCTCTCTCGTTGCTATCAGTGGCCAGTTGCGAGCAGCAATCAGACAGCGGCATCTGCCCCTCGTGGCTCCGTCTGTCTGGCTGGCAAACTGTCTGTCTGTGTGTCTTTTTAAAAAAGCCCATCATCCACGGTTCAAAGACTCTCTGCCTCTGTCTTCCTTTCTTCCCCTTTGTTATCTCTCACTCTTTCTGCCAGCTAGCTGTCTGTACAATGAGATAGGTATAAAATCTAATTCACCCCGCTGAAACAAGTATTAACTAGCTCCCAGTAGAAGGGCTTGACTCTAATCCACAGGCTGTTAGGATGGCAGTGGGCTGCGTTAGTGTTTTAGTGGGCGTGCATTTCCTGCTGGAGGCAACACGGAGGCACACACTTGCCAAGAAAACTTTCCCTGATTATCATCGCTTTCAGCACAACATTGTGCTAAAAATGTTGAAGTGCTTTATTCTACAATGTCAGTTGAATGAATATACTGCTGTAGCATCATTTTATTGCAGCCACACTGTGACACGAAAGTCCTTTTTCCGACTGATCCACATTAGTGATCTATGGCAGAAACAGAAGGGTGTATGTGAGGAGACGAACGGGAGAGAATGACACCACAGCATTTCCAACCCACAGAATTGTCTTCACCCTGACCACCTGAAGTACCGCTGCGTTCTTCAGACACATGCTCCACCCTCTGGTTTGATCTTTGGGGAAAGGGACTCATAATGCAGCAGGATCATGAGCCTGAACACACCTCAAGATTTTGACAGAACTGCTTGAAGACCAAAGAAGACCAAGGAGTCCTGACTGCCATGGACCCCCCTGACCTCCATCCCATCGAACATTTATGGAGGGTGAGAAAGTCAAGCGTCCTGTGCTTTGTGGAACACTGTCAGATCATGCCCGGATGATATGAGCCATCAGGTTTTACACAAACTTGTGGTTTCCCATGCCATCTTGAGTTAATGCCATCATTAAAGGAGCAATTTGTACGATGTGGCTAGAATTTGAGTTTAAAACATGAGAAACAGAGTGTGGAGAAATGACAGTGCTGATATTATGTCTTTGTATTGTGTCGCAGAGACATCTACTGAAGCTAACCCGCTAGCCCTGTCTCGTTATACCACTTTGTACCGGCAAGAGGTGATAGTCTGATAGCCCCTGTAGTTTCAGCTGGCAGATATGTGCCTGCTGTCAGGGTAATAAATGAACACAATATTCTATTTTCCCCACTAAACAGAGAAATGCAGCCAGGCACCTCCTAAATTCAGGTTCAATCAACCTCTGTTGTCTTGGCGGCTGTGTTCAGTCCCAGGTCATGTTTATTCTTAAATCAGGCTGCCAAATTCAGTTGAGCGGGGCCCTGTCGCCTGTGGTGACTGCACCTGTGATCTGAGACCTGGTCCAGACAAATTCTATGGGGCCACGGCTAACTGAGCTATGAGCTTATTAGCTAATGGTGGCTAGCTACAGCCAAGGATAGGTGGCAAATTATGTCCATATTCTAAACAAATTGAACTTTTAGAGCTAAAGGGCGACATACCAAATACTAAGATATTCTGAAAATCATGTATAGTTTAATAAAATATTCAACTTTTCTCTCAAAATGTTAAGGTGATATGATTTATCTTGACTGGTGGCCTCAGACTTTTGAACCCCACCTGAAATACAAAATGTGTTTTTCTTTGCAGCGCAGATTGAGTTAACCTTTGCACAATACTACTTCAGCTTGCTGCACCAACCCCACTGAAAGGTTGTAGTGGAAACTCAATCTGACAACATAAAGTGCAATGACCAACGGTTATGCCAGGGGTCATAAAACATCTCTAATACAACGAAAACCATGTAGAAATTTAAGTAGCGGGAGTTATGAGATTATCATATTTCCACCTAAGCAGCCACGAGGATCATGTGCATTCAGAGTGGATCATTTCACACTGAATGAGTCTTAATTCTCTATGTGGAATAGATTACATCCTCCTTTTGCCTGTGTTGTCAGGCCTCCACTAGGAAGTCAGCGACATTTTGACAGGATTACCTTACATGCAAAAGCTTTGTACACTGACCCGTAATGCACTCTGAGACAAGTAAAAAAGGAGGATTTACTGAGAAGCCTCAGCAGTGGAGGAACATCTTTGCTGCCTCTGTCGAGTTTACTCTCCATGTATGTGCTAAGCTGGAGGAGTTCTCCAGCTGATATCGGCGCTGCCAGACTGTTTTTGCTTCCACAGCTTTTTTCTAAACTTGTGAATTTAAGAGGAAACTCTGCAATTAACTCATCATCGCCTGTGGGAAATATAGAGTTGGCCAGATAGCTGGTTATCAGCTGCGTAGCGTAATAGCTGGCTGGCTGTTTTCAACTCTGATCAGCTTGTTAGATGTCTGTTTGGTGCTGATTAAGAATAATTGTGGTAATCTTTCATGGCTGGACGGCTAATAGTTTGCCCCCAATATGACAGGCAGGGACGAGAAAACAATGAATCTCACCTAATATGTTGAAGTCATGATAGAGGAGGAAAAACTGTCAAAACATGCCTCCAAATCTTTTTGGAATTGGGAGATTGAATGTGCCAGAAGTAGGCTACGACTTCAGTACAATCGATTGCGGTGCTTGACTTGATCAGATTAAACTAATGATCCTCATGGGCAAATTAGGTTGCAGCAGCAGCAGATAAAAACAAACATGGCAAATAGGAAAGCACTGCGATATAATGCATGTGACAATTTCTACACTAGGGTACAAAAAGAAAAGAAAAGCAGAGTGAAGGGAAATCTATGAACAGCACATTCACACAGTCTACAAACCCTGGAAAATAAAAAGAATATCGGTCCTTCCTCGCTGAGACCTTTTAGTAGATGGATATAACATTTTCAAGCAACATGAAACATGTCTGTTGATTTATTTTATTTCCTGTGTTGTTCTGTGTCAGCGGGATGTGTGAACTGTTTGCTAACACGTCTGCCATGTCAGCTTCACGAGGCCGTCGCCGTCTCATTAGCTTACAGTTGCTGTGGTTTAAGACTAAATGCCTAATGTGCGGGACTTAGGGGGATTTAGAGGGATCTATTGGCGGAAATTGAATATAATATTCATAATTATGTTTCTATTAGTGTATAATCACTTCAAAATGCCAGCCAAGCATCCAGATAGCATGTACATGTACTGACTGCTCAGCAGCGGTTGAAACTCCACCTGTGGCGCCTTGTCTCCAAACCAATAAAAAGAGTAGAGTACCACAGGGACGTCTGGAGTGAGTCGACCTCATAAAAACTTTCCTTTTGACCTACAAGCAGTTGTCCTCTGGAAGTTTGTAATAGACATTGAAAAGACATCTGAAGTGACATCATAAAAACTTTCATCCTGAACTCTGTGAAGATGTCTCTCAGATGTCAGTAGTGAACGTTAAAAAAGACTTCTAAAACAGTAATTGCAAAAACGTCTATTCTGGCTCCTCAGTGGATGTCTTTTGAACATTACACAAAGATGTTAACTGGACATCTTGTCTGTGATCAGTGGGTAAACTCAACGTCATGGTGTTCAATATAAGGACAGATTTACATTATATATCATTGTATTAACTTTTATGACTAGCGCAGTACCCATTCAAAACATGCTGTTCAGCACAGATAATCTGGTAATGTCAGGGGTTTACAGATCCAGTCTTAAGACTCCTGAACTGCTCACAGACTCAATGTTGCCATCCTGCTAATATCAATCATGTTTCATATTTACCATTTAAAATCTAGATGATTACATTTCTGCTTTCCAGAGTGGGACCACAACAACCAATGTCTCAACAGCTGACAGGGTTGGGAAAAGGACAAAGACAGGAAGTGGAACGGCCACAACAAGACACATGAGGATAAATAAACAAAATTAGAACAGGAAACAACTAAACTAAAAGCCCAAACCATGACATCATGTGCCATTTTAACCTTATCACATATTATAAATCATCTAATTTCTAATTTATCACAGACTTTAACTTATAAATATTTTAACTTGCACATTACTTCAATGAAAAATGGATGAAAAATAACCACATCGCAGTTTGACAGTGTACAAACAAATCAGCAGCACGACTTTGGGAAAACTAAACTACAAATGACACAAAACTTACACCAAGCAAATCTAGGGATATATGTACTGAAAGATAGCCGTGTACATATTTCAATTTTAATGAACTGCAACATTTCTCTGGCTGCATTTCGCTGTCAAATCAGTCTGCACATGATGATGAGGATGAAGGTCTGCTGCCGGATCAGACGGGGCACGGCACAGAGCCCAATCTCATGATCCTTTAATTCAAGGAGAAAACACAGCTTGTATACAGGTCTGTCAGGTTGGAGTGAAGTTCTGAAATATTCAGTGGTTCGATATCTGCTGGTGAAACAAGCATAAACAATCAAAGATCATGAATATATGAACAGGTCGTGCATTGACTGACAAGTATACTCTTGAAAGTGCAGAACAGAAACCCAGCACTGAAGATGGAAACAAAACAGAGTGTCTATCGCTCTATGAGAACACGGCTGTACATACCGTTTAGGTTGGGGTACATTGGTTACAGAAGCTTTAGCTGAACTGTCTGGAAAATGTCTTTCTTATTATTATTGACAATTACTGGCAAATAGAGACAGCATTGGCTTCTGTGTACCCAGGTTGCAGTACTCTCATTCCCACATACTGTCTTTAAAATTGCAGCTATTAACAAGCTGGCTGGTTCCTTTTATCTCAGGCTATTACCACTATTATCTCCCGGCGTTCAATTGATTTGTTTTGTGGATTTATTTGTGTGCGCCTGGAGCCCCTCAATCATTTAGGTGCACAACACCCCATGACGGTATCTTAAGTTACTAATTTTGTTTTGAATCTAATTCGATTTTATAAATTACAGGTAGGACACAAGCCCGACACACTGATGGTCTCCATAAAAGCTGAATCACAGCCGATCAATATACAGTTGTCCCGTGCTGGATTTGTCCATTAAGCTGAATGTTATTAGTTTTTTTTTGTTTAAATCCAATAATGATGTATCTATAATGTAAGTTTAGTCAGTGTGAGACTTTTTCTAACAGTATCAGAAAGGGAATACTCCAACCTGCAAATGACCAGGATAGCCGAGCCAGATGACCACTGACCATTTGGTTTCTAAACATGATGCAGTTTATTCAAAGTATCCTCGTATTGGTAGTCAAGGTTGTCTTTCTCAAATGTGACCATGATCCTCATCTAACCCAACAGTTGGTGTTTTCCACTAATTTTAGTTTTTTCTGTGCTGTAGTTACCAAAACCTGCAGTTTTTCTAATAGCCAGCCGGGGGCAACTCCGCTGGTTTCAAAAAGAAGTCTCATTGTGTGTAAGCTTATGCGAAAAGGCCTGTACTTCTCACTTGATTTATTACCTCAGTAAACTAATGAGTTTATGGTCTCAATCACTTGTTTTGGGTCTTCTACTTTTATTTCATAAATCATGGTCCCATTTAGAGTTGAGTACACAATACAGGGTATGCTTTTAGACGTAGCTATCTTGTGATTGACAAGTTTCTGTGAATGTGTGTTCTCTTCCCAAACTCCATCGTCTTTTCCAAATATGGTTCCGTCTGGCTCCATAGAAACAAGATGGCAATGGCCATGACTGCCAAACTCCAGGCTTCAAAATGGTAGTCCACAAGCCAATGGGTAGAAACCCAAAGAGATTGTATGTGTGTATAAATTCAACTCTCAGTGATCTCAGCACTCACCAGAGACTCCTGTTCTCTCTCTTCTCTTCCCCCTCTCCTCTCTGTAACGTCTTCAGAAAGTAAAGTACATTTACCCTCCACCTCCAGTCGGCAGTCAAGGGTCAAGGGTGTGGAGCAGCTGATCATGTACAACACTATTTTGATAGAGAGCCCCCTTAGCAGCAGAGGCTACATATTGTTCATTTAAGCACATTATTCACTGATTAGTTTTCACAACTCTGTCCTCAAACATAACTCTTTTATCACACTGGTTTTGGCTGAAATTGAGGCTCTTTGGAGGTTATCATACTGTTAACATGAATTGTTTTTAAGCACATTAATGACAAGCATTAGTTCAAGTGATTAGTTCATCCAATTCCTTTTTCGAAGTTGGATTTAAAAATGGAAAAGGTAAAAAATGTCCACATAGTACAGTCACAATCTCTAAATGTATGAAACAGCCAGGTAAAAACAACCCCATGTGCATATTTGCTATTTGGTTTCAGCCTTTGAAAAACATTGACGCGTATGTTGAAAGATTTTGGTTCTAAGTTGATCGTGTAGTAACTTGCTACAGATTGTAGCAGCTACATTTCCTTTTAATCCTTCACATAAAAAAAATGTTGTGCGATGAGCAATTTACAGCCCCCAGAAAAAGGTAATTTAGTTGGAATCAATTATTAGTATTTTTTCACACAGCACGGGCTGCAAATTGCAGCTCTCCCAATCCAAAAACACAACACAGCGATATAATCAGCAAAAAATAGCTTGGTAATGACTGACAAACACAGCTTACCATCACTTTATTTTTAAATTAAATCTAGATTTGACAAGAAATCAAATTACCCATTTCAGCATAGTACATTTCAACTGTTATTCTGTTATTGTTATCAGACAGGGTTTTATCCTGAAGGTTTGTTATTTCAAGCTTTGCTGCAGCATAATGTATTGACTGTTTAAGTGAAGGTATCTGGAAAGGGCTCTGATGTGTGTCAAACTGTTTCTGACTTGTGACGAGCCTGTTTAAGGATAATGTCAGTGAAAGCTTCTATCACATATCGATCATTCTTCCCATTGCAAAAAATATTGTCAGCACCAATAAGTCCACGAGTACTGCTAATGAACGTAGATTACTTCTATTAAAATATTAAGGTCCAAATTACAAAATGAAGTTAACATTCCAAAGTATGACTTTCGGTTGATTTATCTGTAGTTTCACACCCTGTGGAATAATAGAAAGCAGAAAATCTCTGGACAGAGGATTTCTGCAGAGGCATTCTGCCAGCACCCTCTCCTCTTTTCTTTTTACCTCCTTGTTTCCTTTCCTCTGTTCTCCACGGTCAAACCACAGGAGACAGGCTAAGGTTGAGAAAACTCTGGTTAAGGGTTTCTGCTGGCAGTGTTTCCCATGCCTCTCCCCCTGTCTGTCTCTCTCTTCTCAGTAGTCCTGCAGAGTAAGGATTTAGCTCTGACTAATTGGGTTTTGGGAGACAGCGGAGAGAAGCTTGGGGGGGGCGGGCAAGGAGAAAAAGTGTATGTGCGAGGAGGGAGACGGTGGGGCTGCACGCATGGGTAAATGGATGGATAGATGGACGGATGGATAGATGGACGAATGGATAATGGAAGCATGACTCATGAGTCCTTGCTATTCTGCTCTCAGCGGAGATAAGGGGAGAGAAAAAAGTAGAGAGGGTGTGCAGAAGTTAAATTACCTCCCTCATGAGGAAAATCTCCTCTCTCTCTTTGTTTTAGGTAGTTGCACTACTTTACCTTAACTGTGGTGTACCCGCTCGCCATCAACATTGCGGTTTGCTGCACTTCCCAGAATTCCTTTTGAGCAACAAGTGAAAAGCCTTCCATCGCTACGACCTGTGAGGAATGTGTCCCAAACAAAGCCATCAGTTTTTAAAGTAGCTGCCAGCTTGGAGAAGACTGACCTCTATAGCGATGGAATAACGTGGACAGCTTGTTTTCCAACCTGCTGCTTCATTATTCTGCCACCTCTCTTCAGTTTTCACCGAGTGGCACCTCATTAATCCAACTCTAACGTAATCCACGCAAGCAGGAGTACCTCGTCTTGCAGGTCATTTTGATCTTCCCATCTAGCTAGCCTGGTATTTCACTAGTGTCTGCCAGAGGTGGGAAGTAATGCAGTACAAATAGTAAGTTCCTGTAATTAGGAATAGATTTTTGTGAGGTATCTTCCGAACATCGCAAGGCCGATTTCAGCCTATCACTGCAAAAGACATGAGATGGAGACAGACAGCGAGGGAGCACAGATGGGGAGGAAGAGGTGCAGTGGCCACATGGATGAAACTGAACAGGCAACACTGACGACTACGGAGCGTATCCTGAGAAGCAAGGCTTTAAAACAATAAACCCCACGGCCTCATTTAAGTGTACGGTTTGAATATGTCGGATACAAGACTGATTCTTGGCAAATATGTTGTGTCCTGTGCTTCTGTCATTCAATAATTCTGTGTCAAATCTGAAAAAACACATACAGGTAATGTGTTTTTTTTTTCTGTTTGTCATGAGCTAATTCAGTATTTTCAATATAAAAGTCAATTGGACTGAACATAATTCCTTTCAGTCATCACTTATGACCTACTAGAAGTGTTGTGGTGGTGGCTGTATCTGCCAGGACCCTGCCTCTGTGTCTGTGTTTTCTTATTTTCTTAATATGTTTTCGAGGTTCAGTTCAGACAGATACTTTTTACTACTTTTATCCATTAAGTCCATGTCAGAGCCTGTATTTTCTGAGAAGATGAAAGAAGTCGAATCATCACTTATACTTTAAACAGAAACTATTTTACACCTGTATCTGTGCTGCTACGTGAGTAAAAAAAAAAGTGTGTACATCTGCAGCTCATTGGGATGCGTGTTTGCTTCCTCGCTGGATAGCCTTGTAAAAGAAAATTAATACCTCAAATACAAAAACAAAAAACACATTTTTAGAATTCAACAGCAGTATATGGCCTCCTCTCTGTCTACAAGTCTGCCTTTAAATGTGTGTGTGCTTTTTGTCAGCTCCTCTAGTGATTTTTTTTCTCTGTCGTCAAAATGCAGTGTGTCTCCTCCCAAACAAAAAAATACAGACTTTGTATTTTGCTCCTCCACTACAAAAACAGTATTTCCCAAACCCAGTAGCTGCCCAGGAGTGGCCTGACCTTATCTGGTGATGGCTGAGAGCATTAATCATTCATGCTCCTGGTACCTGGAGGCAGGTCTGGAAATTTGAACTGGCATCTTTCCAATTATGAGGTTTCTTCTCTAACCTTTAGGAGTCTACACCGGCTTTTTTGGGGGGGATCTTCTCCCACTGGTCAACTTACCCGACAGGTGATAAGAGGATACTAACCTGAAGATATCCGGGCAGTGAGAACAGTTGTTGGAGGAAACGTTGTTTTGGTCACTGCAGCTCACATCCCTCTTAGGAACGAGGAGCATAAAAGTACTCAAACCTAGTTTTGTTTTCTGAGAGTTTTATTTATTTATACGTGGCAGACTCTGCCACCTTCCTAGCTTCAAACAGTGTTCTGGGGACCTTATTTTCCTCTGAGAGCAGCTTGTTTACTCACTTATGGAAAAGATAGATATTTCTGAGTTTGTATTATTACCTCATCAATATCGTAAATATTAAAATTCTGAGTTTGGATTTATTCTCCAGACCTACATAGCGCCCCTTTAACTTACAACACAAAAGGTGACGTTGCATGATGGCACCTATAAAATGTCATGTGGCGTACATAATGTACGTAATGTTGTATGTAACCTCCTTCATATAAAACGTAACTATTTTTACCTAAACCACGAACTTTTCCAAAACCAGACGTTGTTTTGGTGCTTCATAGACCAAACTGGGATCGTTTCACAACTTTCAGGCAGTCTCATACAGACACTAAAGAGTGTTTTGTCCATCTGTATGAAATGCCGAGGAGCATGACAGAACATGGTCTGTATTTGATAACCTGGGTATGAGAAAGAGGCTGAACTCACTGTTCGCTTACTCTTGACACCATGTCAGAGCCGATGAATTCACTGCAGATGTAAACTGAACATCCTCCTGCGGTTGTTTCACATTATGAGTGTGCCCCTGGTGAATGCCGGGCTGGCTTTCACCCTGAAGAAGACACAGGAAAAACACCTGTGTTTGTGATTGTGGTTCATGCTGATGGAGATGTAGTCATATTTCGCCATTGCCATTTTCATTCCTGCGACGGAGTAATGAAGGAGCAGGAGGAGCCACGGTGAGCTGTCGGATGAGGACCCGCAGGTGATGGACCGCACACCTCCCAACACCTCGGCAACATGATCGACTTCCCTGCGTGCTGCTGCTGCGAGGAAAAACTATTGAGGCCGTGTGCAGCGCGGACTCAGGTCGTGGTCAATTTGGACTGACTTCCTCGTCAACAACACCTGTGTTCTTGGTTTGCGCTGTGAGCAGATACACAAGCCGCCCCCTCTGTTGTATTGGTGACAAAGAAGCTGCTCAGCAAGTGCTCACTGTTGAATTACACACACTTGCTGTTACCATGGTAACCAAATCAAGCAGGTTTAAGGATTGCAACTACAACAACCATTACTATATCATTGTCTTTATCTTCTTTTTCACTAACTTATCATGTGTGCCCCATGCTAACTCTGTTGCGCCCCCCTCCCCTCTGTGCTCACTGCTCTTGAGTGCACTTTACGATACACCTCGGCTCACGACATCCAGGCCCTTTGTTCCGTGAATGTGCAGGGTGTTCAGACAGATTGCAGGAGTGAGTGGGCATCATTTGGTTATTGGCCCTCTTTGAATGGGATACCAGGGCACGAGCCAATTACTGCACGGCCACGGCTGTTTGCGGCTTGTTCCACGTCCTCCCTTGAATGTCTTTCAGACCCTCACGGCAAAGATCACAGATGTATTTAGAAACTGATTTGGCAGAAGAAATTGAATGGGAAGTGCCAAGACCACATTACAAAGTTCCTCCATGGCTGCCGTCTCCCTGTAACTCTAATTAGAGCCGCAACTAATGTGCGCTCTGTTCCTACGAGTGTGTGCGCGTGTGTCTACAGTGATTATTATAATTGGACATTAAGTCAAAAAAAAAATAAAAGAGCAGCGACGCAGATGTTTTCCGCAGCATAATGACCCCCCTGCTACCCATTTACAACAATCACAGGAGGATTCATGCACGCACACAACCAAACACACACACAGACGCACACAACCGAACACACACACACACACACACACACATACTCGCGGTCACATCATTTTGCAAATTAAATGTCTCATTATCTGTCTCCTTGTGTTTAATTCTGTCTGATTGCAGCATGTCAAATAAGCAAACACATGCATACAATAACACGTCCGTATGGCCGGCAAAACCAATGCTCGCCGACATCGCGTCCGCTCACGAGTCGGCGCACACTCTTTTAAACTATTCACACAACTTAGCGCTCGCTCAAGTGCTCGGTGTAATGAACTTCGTTGCGTAAAGTGCTTGATGATGTTAAGGGACTCAGCTGAGATTGTCCCCGTTGTGCAACGGAGAGACAACAGCGGATGTGATTGGTCATATGCAGCTGTTTCTCGCCTGCATCTGCTCCAGCCTCTCATACTCTGAACACAGTCTTCAGTCAGACGCAGCAATTTCTCTCAAACTTATACGAGTGGAGACGATGTGTTCCTTAGTTGCTTTTTATTCAGTGTCAGAGGACCAATCTGGCCTGTGAGCAGTGCGGCAGGCTCCAATTACTTCCATACAGCGCTGTCGTGCACCCATGCGGTTTCAAACAGACAAATTGTGTATTTTACTGCTCATATAGTTTTTTTCAGCTGTTAGCGCTGCTATCTGCCAGACACAAATTAGGAAGCATTAAGTTAGAATAAACAAAGAGAAAGCTCTCCACTGATGCCAGAGCTAATTCCTGAAGTACAATAAATTAGTTCTGTTGTTTCATGTCTTCCTTTTCCTATTTTGTAGCACAACAAATAAACCAATACCACACTGGTAATTAAAGAAGGGAGCTCATGAATCTGCTTTTAATTGCCAATGGAAACAAGTTTGTTGTCTCTACATATTTGCGAGGTTTCGCTGTCTTCACTCTGCGTGGAAAAGCTAAGAACAGCAGATCTGTGTGCATAACAGCCAGTTTACACTCCTATCTGACCGCATTTTACTCGGTATGCTCTTCAGTCACTTTAAAGAAATCAGCAAATGATTTCAGCACCACTCGCTTCAACGATTGCGAGGTAACTCTTGTGGAAAGGTGAGGGGAATGTTTTCGCTATGAGTGCCATTTGCGCCTCGCGTTCATCCAGCTCGAATAAAATCAGGTTCTGCTCGGGCTGTTTCGCCTGGTAGAGACGTGGCTCTGTGCTCCTCCTTCAGACTGGGACTCGCAGTATTCATGCAGGTTTTTAGCCAGGATAGATTTTGGCTTTGCGTCGCTGAGAAGCTGTGTAAAGACAGACCTCTGGTCACACAGCTCTACAGGAGATGAGAGGACCTGCTGATCGTGTTGCTCGTAGAATGCACTGTCATTGAGCTTTTCAGGAAGGACTGTTTGGCGAAGTTGAAAATGACAGTTCGCGAAATATATACTGAGATGAAAATATTTGATTTTAAACAAAAAGTTGCTTGCTGTTGCTAATTTTGTATGTATTAAATTAGATACAATTGGCAAAAGCACAGGTATGGTCATCACATGTGAGAATAAATTAAATAAAGCACATGCAGCTGAATTACTTCCATCCACTAGCTCAAAGTATGTTATCTTTTCTTTTTTATGTGATTGTGCCATGGGCGGGTATGCTATGTAGACGCCAAGTCTGCACATTGTGTTTTATTTTGAATATTGACTGGATGCTTTATGCTGTTCCTGAGTTTGACTTCCTGTCTGGCTCAGTCCGCTCTGTGCAGCTCGACGCAGCTGCTGTCTGGAGGAGCGTTTCTCTGACGCTGCTGAAACTCGGCGGCTTGGGGAACCACCATCATTGTCTGCAGTGGCCTCAACTGGCCCTGTGGTCACCTGCCAGTAAATGTTTGTGTGGTTGTCAGAGGGTGTTACCTGTGTTGGTCGAGGTGTGAAGCGGCGTGAGCCCTCTCATCCGGAAAAACACCCCTGTGGACAAGGTCTACAGCCATGCGAGCTGCTTGAAAAGCCGAACCCAAATGTCAGCATGTAGACACGCTCTCAAGGATAACATGCTGATGTTCAGCAGGCGCAGCAAGCTAACGTAGCACTAAACACAGAGTACAGCTGAGGATGATGAGATGTCAACCTCATGGTGGCCAGTGTTGGGAAAGTTCACTTTCTACATGAACTAGTTCAAAGTTCATTTGACAAATTTTAAAATGAACTAGTTCAGTTCATAGTTCAACATTTTGAACTAAGTTCACAGTTCCAAAAATGAAGTAGTTCATAGTTATTTTTTTTTTTAATATGTTGCCGTGAGCTATTATTTTTCAACATTATCTCCACAGCCCATATAGAACCACAGACGACAATTATTTTATCAGTTTTAACATTAAACTGCAGGTCTCCGACAATATACTGCAAAACCAGGTTGTCCAGCTGCAGCTGGGAGATGAAGACAACCGAGCCGCTACTGTACGCCATTAATGCGATTTGGGTGGTAGAGGATCTGTTTTGGCTCGCCGTTGCCGTGTCTTTTGATTTTTTATTCACTCGCACATACCTTGAAAGGCTAGCCAGGTGCTTTAGTTCAATGTGCCGTTTCAGGTTTGCTGTTGATGTTGTTGATGTACAGAGTTGCTTCTTGAAACCCTGCAAAGTTTACACAAAAAGGTAAGATTTTTTCCACCTGGATCATCACTGACCTTTCATAAAAGTGTTCTAAGTAATCATAGGAAGATGCCGTATTAGTGGCGGAGGCAGAGTCTGAGGCAGTGCTGCTGCCTTCATGAGTTTTTGCCTGATGATAACGCATGCGGCGGTGCGACTCTGTGGTCGCTGGTGTTGCCAGATTGGGTGTTTTTTCCTCTACATATAGGCCTGTTTACGGTGTGTTTTAGCTGGGTTTTCGCCTGGAAGGCTCTATAGAAATCTGGCACTCTCTTGAACGAAGTTAAACTGTGAGAGAGCGTCGTTCACAAACGACAGAATGAATGCGTTCACAATAATGTTCATCAGGCAGAAATACGTACGTTCAGTTCACGTTAACATGTTCAAAATATGAACGAGTTCATGAACGCGTTCAGGCACAACACTGATGGTGGCGCTGGATCAAGTCAGAGGCGTTCATCCTCTGACCAGCTCTCTCCTAACTAACTCACTAAAGGTAAGCTATTCCTCTGTATTTGTTAATTCTCTGTCTCACTTACAAAACCACCACTTTCACAAATTAAGCATTTCTCCTACTCCCGCTGCAGAAGACCTCCACGGTGACATTGATGTTATCCACTTGGCACAAGTGGGGACTGAGTGGTTTAATGAGAATGAAAACAAAGAGGATTCATGGCCATCTCAGTCACCAGCTATCAACTCATCGGTGGGCTTTGAAGAAGTGCTTTTCCACATCATCATCATCAACAAAGCGCATGGTGATATTTCAGAGCTGACACGGTAGAGTTGATATCAAAGTGTGTGGTTAAAAAGCTGTTCTGGTGAGTTTGAACCATCAAATACCTCATTATGAAACCTGTACACGATGTTTCCTTTAATGAGGTATTGTTTAGACTACGCATACTATCAATCTAACCTCTCACACACTCCTACTACTCCAGCCTACTCTGCTCATCTCTCTCCACCTTTTCTTTAGATTTTGTCTGCTGTAACCTTTGCCGATCTCTTATAATGAGGATGGAGTTGCCATGGAAACCAGTGGCCCCAGGTACAATTGATTGTCAAAGTACTGCAGATCAGCTCCACTGTTGATTCACCCGGTCCGTCTTTCAAGTCGAGGCGAGGCGAGTGTATTTATAGGGTGCCTTTAGACAAACAGGTGTGCCACATTCTGGCTCTCCAGACAACAAATGACACATAAATCAAAGGAAGGATAATTAATAAAAGGACATAAAACAAATACGAGAGAACTGGGTTCAGTACACTTCCTCCTTGTTGAGTTGTCCTTCAGCAAAATACCGAATCCCTGAGCAAAGCACGTAGTTCTGAAGCCGATCTCTGACCCACCTGTAAACAAAAATCTCTGTCAAGAGATCAGTCGAGAATTGTATCTTCAAATTCCTGTGAGCCGAGAGAATCGAGGCATATGGGACGAAAGAAAGTCAGTGATGAACTCAAACACAAAGTGGTGCTTTATAGTTTGCTCCAGTGTTTATATGGAGACCATGACAGGGGAATACGGATATGTTTTGCCTCAGTCTCGGAAGAAAAAAAATAACATAAAGGAGAGAGACTGCTCATTAATACGGAGCCCCCAAAGGGTCACAGTCGGGTATTCTTCTGAACTGCTTTTGTGTTCCCCCATAATAGCTGCTTCTCCTGATCCACGGTAAATGTGTTGGTGCAGTCCAGTTATAACACGCCGCAGATACAACAGAAAGGAGAGGTGATGAGACACGTCACGTGATGCATTTATTGCTCATTCCTCTTTTGAAAAAGTCCAAGCTCAGGCAGACACTGACAGGGAGAACAGTTACGGCTGCTGTGCCTGGCTTTGCTGGTTGAATCTGTGGCTGATGGATATGGTTACCGCTCGAACTATGGCTGCATTTATGGTGAATGTATCTATGGATTTATTTTTTTTTAACTCAGTTTGCCCCTCTGGTCTTGTCTGCAGCCACCTCTCTCTTCCCCGAGGCCCATGCATTTCTTTAACCTGATGCACCAGATTGTTTGTCGAACACAACGACCTGTAAGTTCCAACTTGGAAGCGGGTACATTCAAATAATACTTACTAACTTCAACCAATCAAATCAACAAACTATAATGTAGCCAAAGCCAGTCAGGAGGAGAACGAAAACCATCCATCTGAAAAACCCAGGAAAACCTTCAGAACTGTTCTTTGTTCTCTCCAGTTCTGATATAACTGATGCTAAACGGCTGATATGGTCAAAAAAGTGATATTGCAATTTTTTTGACGGATATTGCGATATAATTCATGATTATTATGGGTGATTACATTTTACATCAAAATGTTTCAATGATATTGAAATATAGTAAAACTATGATGATGTGGCATTTCACCTGGTCTCTGCCAAACAAACATGTTTTATTACATTTGGAGAACAAGCATTATAGTCCAGAGCATCTACAACGTTTCATTAAAACACTGTCTTTGCAATGTGGATATTGCACTCAGTCATATTGCGGTTTTGATTATTTTCCTATTAATTGTGCAGTCTAATGCTAACCCCTTTAGGAGCTGCCATTATTTTCATTACTCTCGCTGGTCATCACCCCTCACTTGTGCCCATAGTAGTTAGTTCCTTATAGGACCCTCATTGGCCTGAATTGGGACAGAAGCGCATAACTTGAATTTTAGCAAGATGGATTCCTGCCTGACCTCATGTGATCCAACAGATGCACTTGGTCAGAGTCACCTGAGTCCTACATCCTCATTCCCCAACTGACCTTTCCTAAGTCCCACCCATTTCCACCCTTCGGCCCAATAACAATTGCACAAGCATAGAACCAGGACGTACCTCTGCCAACTCTATACTGTTAAAGTTATATGTGCTGTGTGCTCATTTTGTCTATGTCAAAAAACAAAACAAGTTAACAAGACGGTTAAAAGATGTTGCTGAAGGACCTCTAAAAGTGACACTCAACTGACTGACTCTGTAACCTGACTGTGTGGAATGTGTTTGGTTTATTCCCAAAAATAAAGTTTGGATTCGGCTGTGCGGTAGACTTCGCCATGAGCTGAACATTAACACAATCACACATAGCCAGCTTAACACTGTGGTGCTATGGATATGGCCAGAAAAAAATCTTAAGTGAGACAGGATTTAAAGCTGCGGTACTTCTGTCAGATATAACAGATGTGTCACACCACAGAATTTGAGGATTACAGTAGCCTCAATGCATCACTCAGCGGGCACAACCATGTCAATTCACTGCACACACACACACTACCATTGCATGAGGTACGTGTTACACCCATTGTAGCTAATGTGTCACAGCCATGGTTATAGACACAATCAGACACAGCTGTAGCTCTGTCATGCTATGGCGTGTACGTCCTGTCTGGCAGCCGTTGAGAAAGCTGGTATGACTGGGCCCTGCTAATGATCTATCCTGCTGCAGTGGTGCAGACTTCATGAAATCACGGCTGAGGGTCGTTGACTCATGCTGTCACAACCAGCGGTGACCTACTCGATTTCCTGGTCACTGGCAGAACTACTCAGCCTGTGAAACCATTGTGTTAAGTCATCTGTGGCAGTAGAAAAAAAAAATATCAGGGGTAGCTTGAGTTGGGCTTTGAATCTATAGAAAGAGGGCAGGGGATGTCTAACAAAAGACACTATCGAGTTTTATTCTGGGACGTGCAGGATCGACTTTTGTTTAGCTGGACCCAAAGGAGGGTCGACCAATTGTGACAGACAACATGGCTGTAGATACATTGACGTCAGTCGGTCAACCACTTTGATACAGACTAAAGTATCTCAACTACTATTTGATGGACTGCCATTAAATGACGTAAATATTCATGTTCCCCAGAGGATGACTTTGTTTAAAATAAAAAATACATTTAAATAATGTAATAAAATGATGACATTCACTTCATTTGTAGCCTTCTTATTTACTACTAATTAGCAAATATTAGGTCAAAGCACCCCTAACCCAAACCACAGCCTCGCGGAACTACGAGAATTGGTGTAGACCCGTGTTCTTCAATTTTGGCTTTCAGCTCGTCGTCAAGCCTGATAACACCACATTCACTCGTTTGAAACAGATGTGTTGGAGCAGGGAAGCATCAAAAACATGCAGGACAGTGGTGTAGACTCTTCACTCCTCGTACCTAAACAGCTGAATAGGTCGATTGCCAGTGTCTCCCGTAACGACATATATCACCATGCAGCGTAACAATGCCCCATGTTCCCAAACTTTGTAGTATGGTATCAATTTGGTTAGGTTTAGGCAAGAAAACTATCGCTACATTACTTCTATCATTTCTCTTACAAAAGCACCTATGTTACCTTAGTAACTAAGCAAACTTGTGTACTTTGTGTAACTTCACCACGTTAGTGGGTTAAAAGAACTCACCGTTGACTTCTGGTTTCACACTGGACATGAACAGCCATCTCCTGAGTTATAGTCATGTGCTTGTTTAACCCAGCTGTCCGTCCCGGACTTCTTCTCTGTACAGGCTTTTCGCTCTTTACTTCTCCTCATGTCCTCCTTTGCAGCTTGGAGGTCACCGCCTAACATGGAACGCAACTGTTGGTTGTTCGAAAGTTGCTTTCATTTCCCACCTACGTGGTCGTTTGCTGAAGAGGACAGGCTCTTTATTTTGTCTCTCACGTGTCCCCTAACATTATGGAAGTACCCCTTTAAGAAGAATGAGAACTGACAAAGTCATTGATTTCTTTTTTACTGTTTGTTTGAAGAGGAGGCTGCTGCTGGGAGACCACTTCAAAGACTGTTATGAAACTTTATCTCAGATATTTAAAGATCAAGTCTGAATAGTGACTATGAAAGAAAGTGCAAAAGAACGCACCATTACATTTATATACAAACATAACTGCCAAAGTAAACTCAAAGTCCTTTTACCCACACGTTTCTTTTGTGACCAGGGCTCATCACACCTCTGCTTAAGTTGGCTGGGTGGAACAATGATGGGTATTACGTGATATCGCCAAACATTATGCAGTTTTATTAACAACGTGTACGTTTTTCTACCCTTCTGAGTGGGATGACAAGCTCACACAGTGTCCCGATGTCTTCAGATGAAGTCTATTCAGGCAACATAAGTGAAACCATCTGAGGTTTGCAGTTGTCCGCTAATCACAAGGTCGGTGGCTCGATCCCTGTCCCCTGTGGCCTACATCATGTCAGAGTGTCCTTGAACCCAAAATTGCTCCTGATTGCTTCTGATGAACAGGTTTCACCTTGAATTTCAGCCTCGATCATCTGTGGGTGAATACTTTTAAAGCACTTCTAGTGGTCACTAATACCAAAAAGGTGCTATATAAGTACAGTCCATCTTGTGGATAATTTCACTCTCTCCAGCTATGACTCACCAGGAAACCTCTGCCTTTCTATTATCTTTACGCAGCCATGCCTGCGGCTCGTACATCTCCGGGGGTGTTTTCCACCTCAACAGTAACTTTTTCTCCTCGTCCAATCGTGACAGCCAAAACCCCACAGAAGACGACACTTGACAAGAGGAGAAAATAAGGTACAGTAGCTGGAATGTGAAACACTACAGTACCTTCCTGGAGCGTTGACCGCCATCAAAGCCATAAAAATAGGACAGCTGTGTCTCTCCACGGGTGTGTGGGTTTACATAGAAAATAATGGGAGCTGCTGTTTTGACGTGCATGTAATAACACATTCTGTGTCAGAAAAAGTCTGTTTTGGCACTTTTTGCTGAGCTCCACCAGTAATGAGTCTTAGTTTTTGTTTGCCGGGAACAAGTTTGAGATTTTCCGCACCAGTTGCCAAATTAAACTCCTGTAGATCTGGCTGCTGACCGAATTTGTTTCTCAGTGTAGAAAGCTGTCTTCCCTGGCTGCTTGATGGACTTGTAGCTCTGTTACACACCATCTGGGCTCCAATTATCAAATGGCTTGCTCAAGCATCCATGTGGAGGCTCGGTACCCTGCAGCCAGGTTTTTTCGGCTTTTTGCTTTACTAATTGATATGTCAGTCGGTTTGGTTTGGCTCCATCACTGAGGTGCTCATTGATTTTTTTTTTTTTTGTTGTTGTTTGTCGTTTTTACACTTTCCAGCCGAGTCGAACCACTTACGCCAGACTTTGAGAAAAGAACAATCGTTTTATTGGTTTTGCAAGGCTAGAGAGTCGGTATTCAAATTGGAAAAAGCGAAGGAGGCTTGTATTGATCAGGTTAAGGAGGACGCCTCTATCATGTTTCTCATTAAAGGCAGAAAAAGGAGTGTATGTCATTGCTGTAAATTGATTTAATTACCAGCGCAGACTGTACCATTTCACAAAAACAGCTTTGAAATTGTCTAAACATCATTCTAATACTTTCTCCAAATAGTTTGCCTTCTGCGCCTTCATCCTGCTCTCTCTCTCTCTCTCTCTCTCTCTCTCTCTCTATCGCTCTTTCTTTTTTTGTCTTCCTGCTATTTCTGCCTCCCTGTCTTTCTCTGCCTTGTTGTTGCTCTCTGAGCTTGAAAATGGCTTTTTCTTTTCTCTTTTCTTTTTTTTAATCCACAGTGAGGCGAAATAAAAAGCGAGTATGATTACTGATTTTCTGCTCGGCGGGGTCTCATTGGAAACCAAGCGGTTGTTATTAGGATGCGGGTAATGGCTTCAAATGTTAATCTATCCCGAGCAATCTCTCTCCCTCCCGTCACGTGCGCGCAACACAATCCCATGCAGGAGACAATGGCGGGGACGTGTGTGCAGGGCTGAATGTGGCACATTAAGGCAGAAAATTATTTAAATGTCTGTTTTATTGTGAATGATGTTAAGCAAACATCCTTGTGAGATAGTTCTTTATCCTCTTGTCCTTTTATTTCAAATGTTATTTCCACCATTGTATCCCTCACACTCCACTTGCCCCTCAGGTCTCCTCTGCATGCCCCCCCCTTTCTCTTTTCTGTTCTGCACCTCACTTCATTTTTGTGATTTATGCTTTTAAATCTCCACCTGCTGTTGCTCCTGCACTGTCGATATCCTCATTGTACCCATGGTCATCTGTAAAACAAGTATAACGTTCTGAAAATCAGAAAATACAACCATTATAAACTGAATTTGTTGGGCTACTTGGCAGCAGTGTAGTAAGCACAAAACACGGCGCTTACCTAAAATAGTATCAACCCATTAATGCGATTTCATGTTCACAGAACTGTTTTGTGTGAAGCAGAGCACTGTTCAATTGTTTGTCTGAGGTCTTTCCTCTTTCCAGTGCCTGCTTAAAGAGGAGACACATTTCCTGTGTAATGTGAGTGGAAGAGCAATCTCCCTTTGCCATTTTTGTCCACCCTCGACTGAAATGTTTCCTACAGGGCGAGTGGATGAATCGACCAGTAATACATCCCCCTCTGCTCCCGGTGAGAATTGCCTTTGGTTCTCCGCAGCCTCTCCAAAGATCTGTGGAGAGTCTATTAAACAGATTTCCCATCAATTGCTCTCAGTCAAAATAGAGCCGCTTTGGGTGGCGACATGAGAGAGAGGAGCTGGAGAGGGCGTGTGTGCCGATCCACTCCAGCTGGTTGTTAGAAAATGAGATGTGGGCGCCACTCGATTCGGACGATCCAATCATTTACTCCCGTGAGCTGAAATGCTTCTCAGAGGGTCCAGGATGATTCAGCTGGATGTGGCCACACACACACACACACACACACACACACACACACACACACAGGTAACAGAGGGGTATTGAAGCACAGAGGCAGTTAAAGCAGTACGGTAGAAATGTGTACAGGAGCTCTGGGGTTGTGACACCTGTC
>OMLP01046315.1:10061-22026 GCA_900302685.1 Spondyliosoma cantharus
GTCACTAAGCTTCCTTCCATGTAATGAGAAATTGATTTTTGTCTCTCTGTTATTTATGCTCGTCAGTCTTAACTTTTATGTGAGTGTCATGCAACGATGGATGGATAAGAAGTCGGTGCCAATTTTAAAATGAAAAACATTGTAGTTTTCATTTCTTTGTGTTCTCAGACAGGATGCGATTGGTTTTGTTTGTTTTGTGAAGACTCTCTCTCTCTCTCTCTCTCTCTCTCTCATGCATTTCTTCTTTAATTCTTTTATCGGCATGCTATTTTAAAAAATATACACAAAAACATACACACAAACTTTTCACATGAACCTTTGTTGCAACAACTTTCCTCACCATCTTCCTGACACAGTCTTTGTTCTGGATGTGTGTGCATACAGTCTTTATGATTCTGGGTATTTAAGAGTTCTTCTGCACTTGCATTTTCTGTGTTTTTCAGTTAAAGTGTGTAGAAGACTCACAGTGTTTGTGTCCTGTTTTTCTGAATTGGCCTGAGAGAGAGAGAGATAATGTCAGCAGGAAAGCTGAGAGATGACGGAGGAGGAAGAAGTCTGAGGGCTTCATGAGCTCTTTAATGGACCAAATGCTGCTGACTGACACATTTATTATGCGAGGACTCGTCTTCATGCTGCACCGCTGCGAAGGATGAACAGAGACGGGAGTCATAAAAAAGATGAGTGAGAGAGTATTTTTACAACTTACAACAGGCGGCTAGTGCTGCACTTTATTTTCCTTTTTGCTAAGAGACAGAGAGATGAAGCCGTGAGCAGATAAACAGGACCGACTTCATATGTGAACTGATTTCATCTCACAGGAACAGAAACAACACAGATTACTCTGACAGAGCTCGTGTTGGTGCAGCAGACAGAAAGCAGACGGAGGGCAGTGTGTTCCCACTGAATGAATGTGGAGTTACAGTACAGACTGACGGAGGTAATCATTTAACATTCATCACTGCACAGTTAAGTTTGTTTCACCCAACATTAGCAAGTTTTAGTCTTGGAATAGAAAAGAAACAAAGAAGAGAAAAAGACACAACAACACGACGATTTGTACCAGCTGCTTCATGTTGTGTGGGCTCGATACTCGCCCTGACTTCCTCTTTATCAAACAGCTTATGAGTTTTACAGTTAATTTCATATCCAGCATGCATCATTAGATTTGGTTCAGCGGGCTTCAGTTTCAGCTCGGTGTTCTTTGTGTTGTGGTGCGATGATGTCGGCTCGCTGCTGGCTGTCTCCCGACATTAACATGCTGATTACCTGCACAGGTTTCAGCATAATTAATGTGGGTCACTGTAGACAGACGATTCACTCCGAGCATTTATTGTCTCTCCCAACACGATCCTCACAATCCTCTTGTTTTATTGTACAGTAGCTCAATAATGTAATGTGAAGGAGAAGGACTGAAAATCCTTATCTGGGTTTCTGTATTAGTTCTATACAAAATATATACATATCCCAGATCAGAAAGTCCAGGAGACTATGCTGACGTGCTGCCCACAAGGAAACATTTTCCAAATGCTTTGCAAGGGGCTTAGTAACGCACTGCAACGTCAGGGCTCCAGTCAGTCCCAGAGGACCTGCAGAGAACACATCGGTGGCAGCAAAAGATGAGCTTTAAGTCCATTTGCCCTGGTTAAAGACCAAAAAACAAAATCCTCATGTGAATGGTCATCCCGTCAGGAGCATTACGCTCTGCCTCATACTTTCCACCAGTTCAACACAAAGGATTAGCAGGATTTGGTGAGAAGGATTGGCCCGGGTCCAGAGCTGTGTGGCTGGTTTCAGAGCATTTTCTTTTTCAGGGACGCAGAAACATAATTATTTTGTGAACACGGGTCTCTGGCCAGTCAGCATTCAGTCCATCAGACAGAACTGCAGATTTGAAGACATTTTCTGGAGGGAAGATGAAGAAGTCTGAAAGCTGTGTTAGGTTACAGCAAACATTTCATTCCCATGATCATCTGATTCATTCTCTGTTTGGTGTCTTAATGTTCTGATACATTTAGATGGAAAACTGGTTAATGTGCATAAATAACAGATTTAAATCACAAAGCATACATAAAAACTGGCTCATTAAAAAGAAAACACTTTGCTCTGTTTCACTCTTCACTGTCTGGATCCAATCGCTGTCGGTCCCAGAAGAGAAAACTGAGCAGAACCAGCCCATTATTTCTCCTGACAAGACTGCAGTGACATTTTATTATTATCCGATCTGCAGGATTCCTCAGTCCGTGTTCATGGAGCTCCAGGAGAAGCAGCTTGAGAAAATATTTCCCCCTCTGAATGCTGCCGCCTGACGCTTCGGATTACTCCAACTTCCTCTGCAAGCTCATTGGTATTCTGCTCCTTCCACAAACTGTGGAAGTAGGGACAAATATAATGAAACTTCTGGTTGTTTGCAGGAATAATAAATAAAGCGGAGGAGAGGAGGGGAGGAGGGGAGATGTGGACCAACAAAGGAGGAGAGCTGGTGGAGGGGAAACAGCGAATGGATGGAGGAATACATTTTAAAAAGATTGGGAAGAGGAAGATGAGAAAATAAAATGAGGAGAGAGGAAGAAACTGAGGAAGGGAAGGTAAAGAGATGGTGGAAAGTGAAAGAGGAGAATGGGGTGAATAATTGAGGGAAAATAAGGAATGATTATTAAAAGAAGGCCACAGAGGGGAAATGTTGGGGAGTTGGTGTTGAAAAATTGAGAGTTTAAGGGAGAAAAGACAAAGGGAGGAGAGAGTAATGAATGAAGGATGGATGAGAGAGTGAGGGGAGAGATGGAGCATGGCAAGAAACATGGAAGAGGATGAAGGAAGATGGAAAGTGGATGGAAGGGCAGTAGGGAGGAAGGAAACATTACGGGAGGAGGAAGACAAATGGTTGATTGTAAAGAACCGAGGAGAAAGGAAAGGATGGCCGGTGTGGAGGAGGAGGAGCTGAGAGTGAAGGATGAGAAATAAACGAGGGGGTAAAGAAAATAAAAATAAAACGAGATGCAGGTGAAAGAGATGGATGTAGAGAAGGTGGAGTTGGCCTCGGCTCGTGTCCTTGTGTCCTTCCTGTGGTTGAATAATTAACAGCAGGTTTAGTTTCCCATTAACTGCTGCTACTACACACACACACACACACACACACACACACACACACACACACACACACACACACACACACACACACCAGCCTCACCAGCATCCTCTAGCGGCTGCACTGTTCACTACACCTCCGAATATGAAACTGTTGGATGGCAGAACAACAAACCACCTCGTCATGAAAGACGATCTGGAGCCTCTGTTAGATAAATATTAACATAAATCCTCAGGTTGTGGTCCACTACAGCATCCAATAACCTCAAAGCAGAACATCACGTAATCGTTTCTGATTGAATCAACTGAAAATAGTACAAAGACAAAATATTTGATCTTTGATGATTTTTGGGGAAATACGTGCTCGTTCTGAATCTGATGCCAGCAGTACGTTTCAGACATGTAAGTCCACCACATGATTGTATGAAGGATATATCTCATTTAAAAAATATATGAAATAATATTACAGCAGGTTTTTAGCCTCCCAGCTTTTTGGAAAATGGGTTGTAAATAAAAAAAAACCTGTCAAGTACACTGAGAGGCTGATGTTGAATTGTGTCTGTGTCCTAACATTAACGCCAGCAGGTAGAATTTCAGGCAATAACAATATAATCTTATAAGAAAGGCTTTTGTGTTGCCAGGTTCTGTGAAATCCTCCGTCAACATGGCACTTTGCTGTGTGCCTGCCCCTCTGTGATCAGTGTGAGGAAACAGACTGACTGGTTCTCTGATTGGCTGGACGGCCAACAGACCGGTCGGCATGATGAATGACCACTTGTCATCTCACTGTGACGCCTTCCGGATGATTGTATACCTGTGTGTGTGTGTGTGTGTGTGTCCCTGTGGAAATCATCGCTAACACCTACTCATATATACTGAACTGCAGTTTACAACCTCCACCACACACACACACACACACACACACACACACACACACGCACACACACTGCAGTAGAAACTCGAGCCCATTCACAAACTTTCACTACTTTATCAAATCTACGATACAAACACATTAACCAGCGCAGAGATCCTCAAATAATAGTTTTAGTCTTTGTCCGTTGGTGATTTTGAACATTTTCACCACGCAGCACTTAACAACACTCCCTGTACATGGGAAATGTGCTGTTTAAATACTTCAGTACTTTCATGAGGTCAAGAATGAGCCACTGATTGAATACATAAACACAGCGTTAAAGAAATGAATATCACCCTCCTGCAGAAGTTCCATTTATCTGAGGCAGCGACGCATCGCATCTGATGAAGGACATCACCGGCCTGAGACATCGCTCAATGAACCTCATTAATATCAGAAAGATAAGAGCACAAGAAACAACTCTCATGAGAGTTTAATTAATGATTTGAAAGTTACCCTCACAGTGTCGGGGCTCTTTAACTTTTCCTCTCCTCCTCCTCTCCGCTGTCACCGGTCATCATCTGTGCCTGGAGCATCAAACTTTTGTTTTCTCCTCCTCACGTCTTTGCTCTTGTAAATGTTCCTCACGGCATGTGTTCTCCTCTTTGGGTTCAACTTATTTGCCAAATATTTGTTGCTTTGAGGACAAGCTGCCATGACGATGATGATGGTTGTTGGGAAAACAGTCTCCTGACCTCTGTCCTCAGTCGGACCCTCATGTCTATCCCCCCCTTTTCTTCTTTTTGGGTTTATTTTTCCCTTTCAGCGTCTCTCCATTCCACCTGCTGACGGAGATCATCCAGCTGGTGACTGTGGGAGGAAGAGAAGGAGAGACGATGAGGTGGGAGAGCTCACAGTCAGCTAGATTAGTGACAATCAATTAACTGTGGATGAAATGCAGAGAGTGGGAAGAAGGCAGCAAGCTTCAAAGAGTGAGACTGAAGAGGGAGGGAGAGAAAAAAAATAGATACAGAGAAACGGCTGAGAGGACACAGGTCTGTAAATTACATGTTCACACTTCTGCATAATGAAAGAAAAGTTGTTTAACTCCAGAGTTTTGTAAATACACACATCATACAACTCACTAACCTTTTGAGTCTCCACATAGTCAAAACACTCACATGCACTTCAACATAATGTGTCGTCAGGTTTATCATCTTTACTTTTTTGCCATCAGACTGGACCTGACACAAACGTGTAGCCAGACAGAACCATCCACACATTTCCTCACATAGACCTTCACACACACAAACGCCTTCTCCAGACGTCGTCTCCCTGAGGTTTCTTTGACTCTCTCCGCCCTCGTTAGTGGAGACGAGGCGGAGTAAAACCCACAACGGGACGATAATTAGCTGGACCTCGCAGTGTCAGGTGATCTGAACTGTTGGGAATCGAACCAGCAGCAGAACCGTCAGCTGCGTCGGTTCAAGAAATTTTCTGTGGATAGCAGGATGAGGAGCGGTGACGAAAAGCAATTAGATGCACGAAGGGGAGGAGAGCAAATGAAGAGTGGGGAGGACCAGGGATGAGATGAAGAGGAGGAAATTAGATGGAGTAAAAAGGAGGTGGGGGGAGTGTAGTACGAACAAGGAGGGGTGAGGTGAGGGTGAGGGAAAAGTGAAAAATGAGAGTCAAGGACGAAAAGAGATGAGGTGAGCAGAGGTGGAGGAAAACTGTAAAGAGAGAACAGATGATTAAACACGGGAACGGACAGAAAGGTGACGAGCTCAGATGAAACGAGAAGGCAAATCAGGCGGAGGTAGAGAGGCGGAGACGGAGAGAGAGGAGGTTACATTAAAACCCCATTTGTAAGAACGAGAGAGAGAGAAATAAAACATTTAAAAGAGCATTTACGTACTAGAAGAGTGAGGAGACAGAACTTGACATTAAAACAGCACTTATATTTCATAAACAATATAAAAGACGTGGAGAGAGAAAGAGAGGGCTCTTGACATTAAAAGTACATTTTAATGCACAAAGAAAGAGAAGAGAGGACGAGAACAACAACAAAACAAAAACAATTTAACATTTTCCTTCACTGAAGAAAAGGAGAAGCTGTAAAAAAGTCCACAGTTCTCGTGGAAGTCTGGACTTTTAAAGCATTTCTCTCTCATTGTTGGGGGTTCAGTGTCTGGCCCGGGCAGGAAGAGGTTGGCATTGACCCGTACAGAACCCGTTCTGCAGCACCTCCTGAGCCGGAGCCGCCACAGGTTGAATGATGTGAAGTGTTCACTCGACCCGCCACAGAACATCCTGAACCACTTCCACAGTGTAAATGAGGGTCATTACACACCTGCCTCTGAAATCACTTCTCATTTCATCTGAATTTAATCTGAACCACAAAGCTGCCGAAGCACTGCATTACATTCCTCTGCCTCACTAATATAAACTGCGCTTATAATTCATAGATCTTAATGAGCTCCATTCATCAGACTGAGAGTGCAGCAGCTCTCTGGACGCGACGGCAACACAAACCATGACTCTAAACATGGCCGCGCCGGGTTCATGGTTATTCTACATGAGGCATCCGACAAAATACATACAAGGTCTCTTGTCTTGGGGGTCTTTTATACATCTGAGGCAAATGTAAACCCATTGTGGCATCAACCACTGATTTGTTCACTACTGTTTTGAAACCTCAGGTTTAGCATTACAGCACCATCTTGTTTGTTCAGAAGTGACCGTAGTTGGATGACGAGAGGTTGTAACTGGGCAGGATGTTGTGATTGGATCTGAGGACCTGAGGACTTGCTGCCGTGCTGAAGAAGACTTGAAGATTGAGACCATAAACTTGTCAGGAAGCTGTTTACTGTGGTAATAAGTAGAGTCGTTTTCTCATAAGCTTACATACAATCAGACTTCTTTTTGAAACCAGTGGTCTCGCACCCTCCTTGCCGTAATAAAGAATGCAGGTTTTAATTCGCCTCACTCGACTCTGAGAGTGTTCTGGGAGTCCTCACGATTAAAGCATGACTGCACTGGACCGAGAGGGAGGAGGCAAAACTGTAAAAAGGGGAAAAAGCTTTTTCAAACACGCCATATAAACTTTGTTTGATTGCTGCTCTTTAACAGAAATGGAGTCCTGACGTGATAATATGCAACACAGCTGGAGTGTTTTAAGTAACTGCTGCTGCTGCACATCCCTGTTTGTCCTCATGCTGTCAGGCTAAATTCTGGTTCCTCGGTGACTTTCTGAACCCTGCTGTGGTTCAAAGGCAGATCTCTGAGTCCTTAATGCAGAGGGGATGTTAAAAACAGACTGTGTTGAGTCTAAAAGCTCCTTGGAGGCTTTCTCCTCACTGAAGTCGCCCCTGAATGTCCCTGTACTGTCAGGCTACATTTACACATCTCATGGCTCTCTGAACCAACATCTGATTTTTAAATGTTTGGAGTAGTCGTCCCATCTTCCCTCTGTGATACAAGAAACATTCAACTTCACCTTTTTAGTATTTAGCTGATGTTGGAGTACAGGGTCACAGAGAGTCAACTCAGACATTACTCTGAGAGTTTTATGAGGTTTCAGTTGTTACTCAAAGGGGGCGAATGCAATCAACATTTCTAGAATATAATTCCCAAATCAACCAGCACAGCCGTAATCATGTAGGCGACCACCTGCTTCAGCCACCTGACAGTCACTCATTCCCACGTGTAAACCCTCGGACGTTATCTGTTGGTTTGTTGACTCCTGTTTTGAAGCCTTGAGTTTCACATTACGGCCATCGCCATCTTGTTTTTGTGGAGTTAGAAGTGATGGTTGGCAGACTGGAGACGGGGAGGATATCCTGAGTTATCCCGCCATGATAACGACTTGTCAGTCACAAGGAAGCCGCGCCCTGAAGCATACCCTGCTTTATCTTCTATTCTACTGTAAATGGGACAATAATCTACACCAGGTAGCCCCCAGTCATGAGTAGCCCTCAGGCCTGTTCTAAAAATGAAAATTGAATATTGATATTATCTGTTTCCCACCTTGTTAAGTCATTGTTGATAATTATTGTGAGAAATCATCAACGTGATCAGTGTCTTCACATAGATATTAGTATCATTAATCATTAATAATCATATATAACTAAAGGCAAACTGAGCAAATTTGTTATTTCAGAAGAGTGTATCAAACTGGTAGCCCTTCGTATGACTCAGTACCCATGAAGTAGCTCTCAGTTTCAAAAAGGTTGGTGACCCCTGGTCTAAACAAACAAACAAACAAAAAATCCATTTTATAATCTGCTCGGTGAGTTTTTTTCTTTCTGATAAAAGTTTTTAGTTACTAGGAATTACCAGGTTGAGGTAATGTATTCAGCTGATCACTCCACAAAAACGTCACTGTGTATTGTACAGATTTCTTCATCAGCTATTTTACTGTTTAATGCTAATTAGCAGGTATTTGTTGGATTTCAGCAGATAAACTCCATATCAGTAATACATGGCTTTGTATCACTGTTGAAATCAACAGAAGAGGGAGGTCACTTGTAAAAAGCCAAACCCTTTGTCCTGGTTGGTATTTGGGGGCTGGAAGACGGTGACAATCCGCCAAACGCTGACTTTGCTGGGTGGAATGGGTAAGGGCATCACGGGCAGACCTCAATATCTCTTTGCAACGGGTGACATGAGCTTGGTTGGAGGGGACTGCGACCTCGCCCTCCTGGACGGAGGGAAGAGGTGGTTGAAAGCTGTATGCGGCTGAGGACCAGGAAGTGGGATGAAGGCCGTGATGTAGCTAAAGGGTGGTCACCAGATCCTGGTTGGCTCCTTCAGTTTGTCCAGGCCAAACGCATTATAAAAAATCTGCCTAGCCTGAGATGTAAGTTGGGGTCCATGATCAGAGACGATGCCTGAGGGAAGGCCATGGAAAACATGGAGGGTGAGAAGGTCGATTGTCTTGGAGGTGGATGAGAGCTTGACCGGGGGAATGAAGTGAACCAGCTTGGAGAAATGGTCCACTATGATGAGGATAACGGTGTTTCCATCAGAAAGTGGAAGACCTGTAACAAAATCCTCTGCAAGATGGGACCAGGGATGACTGGGTACAGGCAGGGGTCGGAGAAGACCAGAGGGGGGACGATGAGACGCCTTGCTCCGGGCATACACAACACAGGCCGCCACAAACTCACATCCTGAGACTGGGTATGCCACCAGAAGTGCTGGTGACTCGTGGTGAGGAAACTTAAGCAACCGCTGGACTCCAGGGTGACAGGTGAGTTTGGACGAATGGCCCCACTGTAACACCTGAGACCAGACCTCCTCTGGCATGAACAGGCCGTTAGGTGGACCTGGGCCAGGTCTGGGTGAATGCGTTGAGCCTCCCGCACAACAGTCTCAATCTCCCAGGTTGCGGCTCCGACGATCCAGGGATTAGGCATGATGGGCTCGGGGTCAGCTGGGAATGCATCATGGGAGAAGAGGAGAGAGAGTATCTAGTTTGCCATTACGTGAGCCTGGTCGGTATGATAGAATGTAGTTGAAGTGGCTTAGAAATAATGACCAGTCAACCTTGCGGTAGTTGAACCTTCTGGCAGAGTGCAGGTAAGAGAGGTTCTTATGGTCAGTCCAAATGAGGAACGGCTCCTGGGTACCCTCCAGCTAATGTCGCCACTCCTGAAGGGCGAAGACCACTGACAAAAGTTCCCTGTTACCAACATCATAATTTCGCTCTGCTGGAAAGAGCTGTCGGGATAAAAAAAAGCACTGGGATGGAGCTTGTGTGTAGTAAAATGACGCTGGGAGAGTATGGCCCCCACGCCGGAATTTGAGGCATCCACCTCCACCACAAACTGACGCGCCGGGTTGGGATTCTGAAGAACAGGGGCATCAGCCTTCGAAGGTTGCGTCGGCTCCAGGAAACCAAATGAATGGTGAGGTCAGTTGGGTGAGAGGAGCTGGGACTCAGCTGTAATCGCGGATGAACCTTCGGTAGAAGATAGCGTACCCCAGGAAACGCTGCAACTGCTAATGGGAAGAAGTTGTGGGCCACTCCTCCACTGTCCAGATCTTGCTGAGATCAGACTGAAGCCTCCCCTTGGCTAACTCAAATCCAAGGAAGCTGACCTAAGTGGAGTGAATAAACAGTCTATTCTCCAGGAGTTTCTGAAGCACCAACCTCACTTGCTCGATGTGTTCGTCATGGGTTCTGGAGAAGATCATGTCGTCTAAGTAGACAAAAACAAAATGGTTCAACATGTCACAGAGTGTGTCATTAATCAGAGCTTAAAAAACAACTTGGACATTATTAAGGCTGAAAGGCATCACCTGATACCTGATACTCGAAGTGACCAGAGGGGGGCGACGTTTGAGCACAAAGCTTGGAGCAACTCCATTACCTCCCGGAGCATGTGTTCATGTTTTCCAATGAGGATGCCTTGAGCATTGGTCGCCAGGTGGAGGGATTCTGGATCCGCTGGGTTCGTTGTTGGCCAGAAGATTCTGTTACAACATTAGTTCTTAGTTGGACCCAGAAGCGGACAACAAGGCAGGGGGTTGAGTGGAAAGGAATTTATTGAAGTTTCACAGGGGTTCTGCTGGTGAGAGTGATGAGAGACTCCAGCTGGTGACTCTGTCAGAGAGGAGGAGGAGAAGAGGTAGCTCATGGTGGTGCTGGTGGATATCGTGAAGTGTGGCGCCCAGGAGAGCTCAGGGCAAGGATATTGGCTGCAGAGGTGCTGAGGGCTGGGTCACTGGAAACAGCTGGTAGTTGGAAACGAGGTGGATCACTGAAGGCAATCTCTTTGAGACAGGCACAAAAGACAACAAGTGAAAATTCTTAAAGCGATCTGCACTAGCAGGAATCTTGTACCACATAGTACTGACGAAATCATCTGGCAAGTGCTGATTGCCAATCTACTGCAGACGTGTGTGTGTGTGTGTGTGTGTGTGTGTGTGTCAGCAGCTCCAGTGAGGGGAAATCCCACCCAGCCTCTCAGTGCATCTCTGCAAGCACAACAAGCACAGAAAGCAAAACACCTAAACAGCTATCCACCACAGAAACATGACTGACTGTGACAGAAATCATAAAATGTTTTAGTTTTTTTTTGTATTTTTAAGTGTACTTATTGTATTTCTGTATGTCTGTCTACCTGCTACTGTGACAAGTGAATTTCCCCGATGTGGGATGAATAAAAGTCTATAACAAAATGTTAAATTCTTGTTTCAGTTTCCCTCACTGGCTTGGAGGTGAAGTCGAGTTCTTTGGGAATCTGTTGTGTGCAGCAGCAGAGAGAGAACAGCAGACAGGAGAGAAGATACTGGAGCTGTTATCATCAGTGTGCACATATGAAATATTCCCTTTCAATGAGAGACACATTCATGAGAAATTTCAGTGTGATTTCCTGCTGGATCTTTGCTCCTACATAACAGACAGAGAGACTAAAACAGGCCTGAGAGTCCTTCCATCATTACAGTCAGTTTTCCAGTCAGTTCCTGCAGTCTGGTCCATAAACCTCTCACAGAGAAAGAGCTCCATCCTCCTGGAAGTGCTGAAACTCACATCAGAGAAGAAACAAGTGAAGCTGACAGGCTGCTCACATGAAGAGAGTGAAGTGAGGAGTTTCCTACAGTGTCTGCCTTATATCTCACAGATCAGGTAAATGGTCTTGGTTTTTTCATTACTTCTGTTTTCACTATCAGCTGACTGATCTACTTTGAGTTTGTCCGCATGCAGATCATTTTAATTTAAAATTATAACACATTTCATTCTATAGTTCACACAGAAAAGTTTTCGTTTCATATTATTTATCAATATGTTACATATTTCTTCGATCTTCATGATTTCAGTTTCGTGCCTGAGTCACCAGAACCTTCAGTAGGAATCAAGTTCTTTGGGAATCTGTTCTGTGCAGCAGCAGAGAGAGAACAGCAGACAGGAGAGAAGATACTGGAGCTGTTATCATCAGTGTGCACATATGAAACATGCCTCATGAAAGAGAAATGGTGTGATTTCCTGTTGGATCTGTACTCTTATGACCCTGAAACTGG
>OMLP01046316.1:0-15519 GCA_900302685.1 Spondyliosoma cantharus
ACACCGGTCCAATTAAATAATGGCCACGATTCATACAGATGTCTTTCAAGGTTTTTTCGCTCTCTCTCTGTCTCAGCAGACACCCAGACACCGTGAAAACTACAACAAAAATAAAGGACATAAAAGTTCACAAATCACATACAGTCTCACAAGCCAGTGTCCATTAAACAGTACGAAACAAATTAACATATCCAAAATGTGCTGTGGTAAAATAAATCAACTTAAAATGCACCATTAACGTCCATACAAAGGTGTGTTGAAATTATTACGCATAAGCATTAAACATATAAAGAAAATTACCGTGTGCACCTCTTGGACCACATGTAGAATAACTTTACTCTCCAGTTGCTTCTTCTTCATCCACAGCCATGCTGTTCTGACCCATCATGCCACTGAAGTGACCTCATCACATGACATCACATTTCCCAAAATGCTACCCACTTGAACAGGCGTTACATTCTGCAATACTCTTGCCCAGATCTTTTAGACACATTTACTATACATTTGACATTTGAAATGACTTTATGAACTTAAATGATAATGCACTTATAACAAAATCACACACAACAAACGCATCAATCAAACTGTCTCTCAGACAGTTACACCTACTAAATTATCATTATTTTCATTTAAGTTGGTAACAAAAAAGTCTAGGAGGTTGCAGGAGAAACACGCAAAACCATGAGTAAATGCTGAGGGGACGAGCAGAAAACAGCATTTTCCAGCATTAATAATTCAATGGTTCTTGTCCTCTCCCTGGAAAATCAATAGACAGATAAGAAGCAGGGGAAGCCCTGCAGAACAGGCCCGTTACTGACAGCAGAGATGTTGTGGACTTGCCTTGCCAAAGTGGAGAGAAAATGCATGTGGTAGAATTACACTGTGTACTGTACCACCACCACAACAACATGCATGATGTCTTGACACATATAAATAAATGTGATTAGAATAAACATTTGTAGGCGATTTAATGTTGAATACATTTTCTTCCTTTTCAGTTGAACCCCTTGGACACACGTACATGATAGATAGATAGATAGATAGATAGATAGATAGATAGATAGATAGATAGATAGATAGATAGATAGTCACAGTCACAAACCGCCTGCCCATGTTCCTGAACTTTTTACTATCTACTCAGACTCATGCTGAAGGAAAGTTGGGTGAAGTTTAGTCATCCACAAAACAATCCTGGAGCTTCACAGAAAAATAAAAGTTATTTACACCCTAGATGTGCAGCTTGTGCACCCACTTCAAACTGCAGTGAAAGTTATGGCTTAAAAAAGGGTGCTACTGAATTCTTTCTCCATCACAATTTATTTTCAGGACAATGCTGCAATAACGTTTAGCGTAGAAATGCTTTGTTGACTACAAAACTTCACCCGACCTTCCATCTGCAGGAGGATGAGTAGATGCTGACTGAACTGTCATTTTGGGGTGACCTTGTCCTTTACACATGGCAGCTGGAGGAGACACAAGCAATGTGGCTGTGCACCGAGCTCCGTCACCACGCTTCAGACATTTCGAGCCGTGTGTCTCGAGGACTTCGGGACACTGGTGCCCCACGACGGTTCACTGGCAACTCTTCTCAATGAGGTCAGAATTGCCATAGATGACATTTCCCGAATTTCCCCACTGGGGATCAATAAAGTAATATCCTATTTTCTGGGTGTCCTGCTGTGCAGCGCTCTCCCTAGGCAGAGGGTTGGCATCTACAGCGGTGGCACAGAGACACCAAGCCTCCATATCACTATCCACAGCCCAATCTGTTAGGCAGAGCTTCCCTCTCCCGGGGCTTCCAGGCGCTGTAGGAATATGTAGAAGTCTGTAGAAGTCAACAAAAAGTCAAGTTCGTATTCAAAACACTTCATGTCAAATGAATGAGGGCAGAGAGGTGATGCCTTTCCCCTCCAGCCAACCAGAGGGCGACAGACAGTCCTTCCCCTAAAGTGCTGCCGGTCAGTCAGCTAGCTGTCCTCTTCCCTCTGTGGCATGCATGTGCATGGATGACACCAAGGTGACACTGTACCCGAATGTGCCGAAGAGTACCCCTGTAGCCTGTACGTCTATGGCTTTTGAGCTCCAGAGCTTTTGTGTCGTTCCTTTTGCTTCCGAAGAACAGAGGAGATAGCATTCCTTATGTCCTGTACATGTGCAAGCACCGACAAAGACTGGACTCATGACTGAATAAACTGAATAAATAAACTGACATCAAAGGACAACACAGTTTCATACTGTCTCACTTTGTTTATATGTGGCGGACCCTGCCACCTTTCTAGCTTCAAACAGTGTTCTGGGGCCTCATTTTCCTCTGAGAACAGCTTTTTTATTGAGTTTTTTATTTGAGTTTGAATTCCTCCTCCAAAAACTTGTTTTCTCTGAAGGATAGGAACGCCTGGCCTCCCCATGACACAGCCCGGCTTGGTGAAAAGCGACTATCAAACTGATGATCGACCATGGTGATGGATGAGCAGGCGGGCCTCACAAGTCGCCCCAGATCATTTGTCTTACAGGCATGGACAGGAGTGTCTTCAGCCAGACCACCCAGGGTCATTACATCCCAAACTGTATGTGGTGTGCCTTGCTCCCTCCTTCCAGGAACAGAATGTATAGTTGTTTTAGTCTTACTTTATTACTTAGTTTGTACTTAGCTTATCGTATATTCTGTTACTACACTACATACAGTGTGCTTAATTGTAAATTGCACGGCCGCTATGTTAGGGCAAAAACCCAGTGCTTTACTAAACACGCTTATAAGTATGAAATAATGATGAATTTTCCCGATTCTCAAGAACAGCATTTTATAACATCAGTGTTTTTATGTTCATTTCATAGTCACTGACGGTGAGAGTGTAGTCGTTGCTCCTCTCTGACTCTATCTGCCTCCACAGCTGCATCGCATCACTGCAGCGCTCCTCAGCTGTGAGGCAATCCCAGCGTCACACGAGTGCCGAAACAAAGAGTTGTACTTTGCCTTTCAACATTTGTTAGCGTGGAGACCTGACCTGTCCATCAACCATACATTGTGACCTTAGAGTCTTTAAATATAAAAAGTATTAAAAAGCAAAGCAGCTCTGTTCTCGTGACTTTCTTCTCTGACTGAATGATCTAATAGGGATCAATAAACCCGTGCAATAAATGATAAGCTCTGTTTACTGACTAAAGCTGTTAGTCTTGCAGATACTGTTTGGGATTTGTGGCTAGAAGGATAAGCAGTCGTAGATAACAATGTATGTTGCATTGCATTGTGCATTGAATGACCATGGGCTGGCCTGGTCTGACCTCCTGTCCATTCTTATGTTGCCATGCATCAGACTGCTGCTCAGCCTCCTCCTCCTCCTCTGTTCTTGCCTGGCTCCGTATTTGCCTCACTCTCTCTCTCTTTGGGGGTCAGTGACGCTGTATTCAAAGCCCATCCTGCCAGGATTCCTACGGGGTCGCAGCCGGAGGAGAAAGAGGGAGACTGGGAGAAGAGAAACAGTTTGTTAATTTTCTGTAAAGGATAATGTGATTTAGCTTTAATGCAAACAGATGGTCCGGCAAAAGTTTTGGTCAAACGTCTTGTCCTAGTGTCCCCTGATGGCGTGGGTGCCTTGCGAAGGCTAGACACTAAATCATTAGATTTTTTTTAGACAAGCATGCACATGTTGACCTCCGTTTGTACCTTGTGGGTTTATAGTGATAAGACAGAAGTAGAGGTAGAAAATTAATATGAAAATGTTGCTCCAAATCTGAAACCATTCTAAATTGGATTTATATAGCTTAATAGCTAACATGGATGAATCTAATCTTTGATGGTGTTGAGAGTGTTGATGGGGGAAGAGAAAGAACAGTGCCGAACAGACAGGAAGGTCAGAGAGATGTTCTGCTGAATCCCTCATTTCAAATAAATTTTTCCTTGTCTTGTTTATCAATGGTGACCGATCTGCATGCACTGCATACTGAAAGAGGGATTGGAATTGCAAAAGACCAAAGTATGAAGAAGTATGGTGTGACATGTTAGACAGACATGCCCCCTGGTGGCCGACTACTGTACCTACGTCCATATGTACATATTCTTTGGATCATCTACAAATAAGTGCTCCTGCTCCTTGAACAGTTTCATCTACCTTTTCTGGATTGCTATTCCTCCCAAAACACATGTAGGCCTATAACTTATTTCTATTCGTATTTGAAGCTTACATACATTTTCTTGAAAATCTTTTTTCTTTCTAAAGTTTCCTAACAATGCCAATAGAGTGAGTCGAGTATCCCTTTTTAGTTTCGTGTGATACATACGATACCGTGATGTTAATGTTCATGTTGCCCACCCCGAGGTCAAAGTGTCCTCTGATCTCTGTGGTTAGGGAAACATTTTAAACATTAGTCATAAATCAGGGAACTTTCATGAAGAAAGCAACACCAACACAGACAGGGAATGAGCCCTGGCACATTGGAAACCAACGGGAAATCCTGATTTGTTTACATGTGAACATTTGCCCAGCTGTGTGTCCGCCCTTCTTCAGTCTCATTTCAGGACTGTTCGCCTCAGTCTACTCGACTCCCTGCTAGGGCAAAAAGGATTTAAAAAAAGCTTCATTGATGTCCATGGGTTAGCAGATCAACACATGAAAATGCAAATACATCAGCATGTATCGTACATCCAATGCATCATTGACGCACATTGTAATACCCAAGTGGAGAAGAAAATCTTTAGCGCCCGCATCCCCAAAAAACTCTGACACTTGTTTTCTCTCTTTGTTTTACTCCCTCCTTCCCTGTGGGACCAGACTCAGTGCATCCATCAAGTTAATTAAACAGAGGGTTTTATGATTAAGAGGAATTTTAATAGGCGAGCAGCAGAGAACAAGACGGGATAGATGGCAGCGAAGTGCTGAACAAACATGGAAGAGAGTGAAAGAGATTTACTGAGTGATGCCCCCTGAGAGCTGGCTCTACATCAAACCACCACACTGGCTATGTTATTGCGTTTGTGTGTCTGTCTGTGTGTGTGGATGTCTACGTCTGTGTGTGAGCTTCAGGGTGTGCATAAACGTAAAGAAAAGGCGACATCAGAGACTTTCTGTCATCGGAAAAGGTGCAACACAAGCCTCCACCAACAGACACTGCTGCCTCCACCCGCAGACCCAGCAGAAGTCTCCACTCTCTGACTCTACTTTGCAGCTTTTGCGATCAACCTCCACCTACAGCTTCTTGCAGATAGTCCAAAACCTGCAATGCTGCCTCCACCTGTACATCTAGGGCAGACCGACACAGCACACACCTCCACCTCCACCTCACTATTCTGCAGCGGTCACCTTGTGCTGCAGATTCTAGCACACAGCTGCAGCACAATCCTCCACCTGCAGACTGCCAGAAACATCCATTGCATCCTCCACCTGTTGATTCTGACAGATTGCTCCAACACATGTCCTCCACCTAGAGGTCGCTCCAAGTCCTGCCTTTGACCTCCAGGTTCTGGAAGGAAAGCGCAGCCCAAACCTCCAACCACAGTGTCCTCCGTCTTCTGCCTGCAAATGCCAAGAATCCGCCCTGACGCCTCCAGCTTCTTCACCTGCAGCTCCTGCCAGATAAGTAGAATGTTACTGTCCACATCCACCTACAGCCCCACCAGTCAGCTGCGGTCTCAGCATTCACTCCTCACTCCTGGCAGCCAACTGCATCTCCAGCCACAACCTTCAGCTGCCGCCAACATCGCACTCCACCTGCAATTTCTACAGCTCCACCCTCTATCTGCCTCGGACACTCGAATGCAGCTCTGATGAGCTTTGATAAGGCTCAGAAAGTTAGTTTTAAACATAACTCAGACAGAAGTAGTGCATTTATACAGTGCATTCATAACATTGTTGTAACCCTTTAAACAAAAGGAGGTAGGGTTGGTGCGCTGCTTCACTGAATGGAACAAGCCACATCTTCCTGGACGCAGGTAGACCTCACAGTGGCAGAACATGTAGAATGGCAGTGTGTAGGTGTACCTCTAGGTGGCAGCGTAGGTTTAATCATGTCCACGGTTTCCATTTTGCTGCCACTGTATGCACCAAGGTTTGTGGACTGAGTGCGTGCCCATTTGTTGGAGATTTATATGCTCAGAAGTTAGTTTTGACAAAAAAAACACATGCATATACTTTCACGTCATTGACGTGCACAGTGACAGAAGCTTCGTCATTTCCTTCTGTCTGTGCAGCAGTGTAATGAACACTCATCTGCAGTGTTTGGGATTCTGATATCAGCTATATCCTGGTTCTCTGCCAGTTTCTCTTACAGTTTGGACTTTGCAACATTTTTTAAAAAAATGATTCGATTTTTTTGCAGGTATGGCACCGTTGAAAAAAAAAGCTGGACTTCTTCCACAGTTGCTGCAGCTGGCAGTATCCTGCGTTTCCATTTTGTCTCACTGACTTGTCGTATTTAAAATCGCACTTCTGTTTCCTGGTGAACGCGCGTCTTTCCATTCACATCAGTGTGAGGGCTGCACTCTAAGCATTTCTTCTTGAGGGACTCCATGGGGATGAGGTTTCCTCCCTTGCCGGCCACTCTCACTTCAATTGCCTCCGGTCCCTCTAGATTGAGGAGAATGAATGCTTGTGGGCAAACCGGCTTGTCAGCGTGATGAATGAGTCATATTGTTTAGCTGCATCGTCCAGCAGGCTCAGTTGTCCTAAAAACACAACCTGGTTGAAAACAGCCCGTCACAACTCAGGAATAAAACTTCTGACACCATGTTTGATGCTGAACACATTGAAGGTGCACTCTGTAGTTTTTGGGAAGAAATTTGAATTAGAAGGAAAAACCTTCAGTGCTCAATTTTCATACTTTCTAACATTGACTGGGTGTTGGCTAAGGTCAGTTTGCTGGCTTCAGAGCTTGCACTCATCATGCACACCAGCTGTGTATTGCGTGACAGGCTTGGTGACACACGCTCATGTGTAACTGTGGAATCCAGGTCAGCAGCGGGGCATGGGGAGTCTGGTGGAAGTGAAACAAGTGCACCATACAGGCATATTGTTTGGGCTGTGCCTGCTTCCTCATACTGGTGTAACTCTGCAGTGGAAACCAACATTGTTCGGTTGAAACCACCTTTCAAGTTAAGTCAAAGTGTGAAACAAGTAGAAAGTGAAGGATGGATTTGGGAGAAGGCAGATGTGTCACTGGATCCAAAAGTTAAGTTTTTTGGTTTGCTAAAGGGAGCACCTTGCACTGAAGCATAAAGATAAAGTGAGTGGCTGTCACCGATTGACTGGACGTCTGATGAATTAAGTCAGTCACTTACTATTTTGCATTGTACTTCTAATTAATTCACATTACTTTGTAGAAATCAGGTTGGCATTAAAGTATCGTTTGTTTGGGGTTGAAAACTTTTTTTATAGGCACCGTGAATGCAGTTGTTTTTTACAATCATATGTAAACATGTGCAAACTGGAGTGTACATACACAGAGGTTTGGTGGCAGTTCAGTTTGAGTGCGAAAAAAACAGATCATGAATTTTGAAAGATTTAGCCAGTTTCGGTCAGAATTTCTGATTCCCTCTGTGATATAGTGTCACTTTTACTGGGCAAAAATGCGAGAAAAAAAAAAATATTTTCCAAAATGTCAAACTATTTATTTAACATCAGTTTAATTGAATGCAAACATGGCAACATGTAAATAAAGTATGGGATGAAAACAGAAAGGCACAGTGGTACATAAGACGCACGTTTCAAAGAGCAAATCAAACTGATTTGATGTCATCTAGCTCAGCGTGGTGACATCCTTTGCTCCTTAAGATTTTAAACAGTGTGAATAAATAAGAGAGAAAAAATAAAACTTAAATGTGCACATTCAAAAAGTAACAGCTAACTCTTATGCTGACATGAAAATGGCAATTTCTGAAGGGCATTTACACGTGTGGCATATTGTTCTCTTATAATCATTTACATTAAGTTTTCAATCACATGTCTGTTTAATAGAAATTCATACAGTGTTGCTGTTGTTATTATTAGCTGATTCTTTTGGAATGCTTTCAATAAAGCCATCAACAAGAGAAGCTATTTTTTTTCCAGTCAGCATTTTTATCCGTGAGCATTTTGTCCTCGTTCTCTTTTTCTCCCGCCTTCTCAGGAGGAGCACTGTTCTTCATCTCCCTCCGCAAAATAACTTCTGTCTGGTCCAGTATGCTCTCTTCAAACACTGCCCTGAAGTGATTTCTCCCTGCGCACCACCTCTTCCACGGCAGGGCAAAAATGAACTGTCCTCTGGAACAGATTTGGTGCGGCAGTAGGGGTCACCACTGACCAGTTGTTCACGAGAGCTTTTCTCGTCTGCTCAGCTGGACCAGTCTTGCTCTCCTCCATGCAGGATACAGTCATTACCTCTTCAAATTCCACAGCACAAATACCGGTCTCCATCGACAAGCGCTGGCGCTCACCACAGACACTGTAGCCTGAAGAATGTATATGATGAACTCGCAGCAGAATTTCCCCCTGCAGCTGCAGCCTCTCTTTGTAGCTGATGAGTAGTGGCAGAAGTATCTGAAGATTCTTCCAAGCCGCTTGTCGTTCCACATTATCATGCTGGCTATGATGAGACATGGCCGCAACATGTTCCTGCTCGAGTTGCATGGACATGGAAAGTCCATCTGAAACCAAAGGTGGTAACACAAAAGCAACATCACAAGTACAATCTGACGGACATGAAGGCGTTTGATGCAGAGGCCTGTTAGTGCAGCATTTATCTCTTTGCATTGTTGAGGAGACATTCCTCCACTGTTTAAGTTCCTCCTGCTGTAACAGTCACTCAGTACAGCAGGCAGGCACACAAACAAATAGTCAGTGGTTTTGCCAAACCGGTTTCTACTCAACACATCTTCAAGGACGCTGTAGGGGCATTGTGTTGGATAAAAGTGTATTTTCTCTGCCATACATGTAAATGAGCTCAAGAGAACAAAAAGTTCCAACACAAATATAAATATAATGAAACTAATTAACAGATAGTTCAAATAAGTGACAAATAACCCCTAACCCTTGCTGTTGGGAGAGAACGCTCTCGTTCTTGACCTCGAGATGTGTATCAAGTGCTTTGCCTGCATTAGTCTATTTTAGATGTTGGATTAACTTGGTGCTCAGCTGCACTTCAATAAAGGCAACCGTCCGAAGAGTTCTGAAAAGGTGAACATGGTTTACAGAAATGTGTTATCTACTGTAAAAAAACATTAATATAACATCGATTGTTACGTCCTATATGTCAACACGTGTCTAAACTAAACAGCCTGCCTTTTGCAAACTTACAGTGACTGAATGATGCAGTTCAGATCTCACATAGGCAAATAGAGAAAAAGCGAGTGCAGTGGATTTGTGTTTCATTTTTTACATTTATTGCGTAGTGTACATCAACTAATTCTCACAAATGAGTGAGATTTCATCTCACAGGCATGTCTGCAGAATGTCACCTTTAAATATCTTTCAGGAATCACTGTCCAGACATGTTCAAAAGGTCGTCTCAAGGTCAAAACCTCTCGCATTTGTGACTGACATTTGCCAGTTCCTCCCTATATCCCCATAATAGGCCAATTATGCTTCATTTTGCAAATGAGGGTCATGTCATTTACAGCCAATCGGAGCACAATAAGGCAGGACAAGGCAAAACAAGTGAAAAAACTGTGTTGCTAAAGGCTAACAACCGCTACACTGTAGCATTAGCTGTCATTAGTTAGCAGCAGCCTGGTTAGCTGTAGACGTGTATCTAAACAAAAGCAGAGTCAACGGCTATGACCAAAAGCTGCAAGACTAACTAGTTAAGCAAAAAGTCATGCGAGAGCTGTCTGTCCATCAGGAAACTCCATAGTTAAATCTCCATACAGTGCGATCCAGTTGCGACCTCGCACAATCCAGGTCAAACTTTTTGCACCACTGGACGAAACTGGACAGTCTTCACCTACTTTAAAATCGGTCCCACTGTATTCATAGTTTTATAGTTTTATTATGTCTTTTATGTACCTTTTAGTATTGTTTCAGTGAAACCGGCGAATAAGTTCTAAAGTTGTAGACTTCACAGTAACCGGTGAGGCCTATCCCCCAGAAACACTCAGCACACAATCTAAAAATAAATAAATGTATAATGGAATGTAAAGTTGAATGGGAAAGTGATGAATAGATGAATTAATACAAAGTTAAATAAATGCAGAGGAATGTCAAAGCAGATAAATCAATTTATGGCACATTTTGTATTTTCATTTCAAAGGATATTATTTGTGATGCTTTTAATAGCATAATAATATATTTACTGAGCCATTTGTTTATTTATTCTTCAATTTCTGACTTCTTTCAGTTTTAGTGCTCCATAGATAACACTGCAGCAGCTAAATGTCCAGAAGATATAAATCACCACACTTTTGTGTGATAGTAACCCAGAATAAAAGTAGACTTTGCCTGAACACATCGGTGTGTCACCATAGATTTGTAGAAATTGGAAGTCAGCGCAGTCCTGAATATATTTTTTGCACAAATAACTTCAGTTCACCAGCAAAGTAGCACATCATGCTAGAATTACCATCACCTGACATGCTTGAACACGACGTCCATTTCTCAAGAATATTTTTCTGCAATTTACCTGCATGTGCATTAACCCGTCTTACCTGTTCTGGCCAGTCTGCCTGAATGCTCTGCATGTTTGTAGATTGTTGTTACAGTCCATATCTTCTTACCAAAAGCACAACTGCAGGTGGGCCATACAGATCTAAACCAGCAGTTTGCCTGGGCTCTGACTATGCAACCCTCCGGCCTCCACGGGACTCCTTGTCTCTGTGTAAACATTCCTCTACGCTGCATTCTTGCCCCGTCTGTCTCTGTGTCCACCCTTGAAACAAGGTCATGACTTTTGTGACATTGACTGAAATGCTTCCTCATGGGTTTAGTCATATTTCAAATTTTCACAAAGCCCATCCTGAACATTAAGGAATAATGTTTGTTTCAAAAAACAGAGGTAATCATTGGTGATGGATGCACCGGACAGATGTCAAGTTCCACTTACAGTGGAACCAGAAAGTCTTTGCGACTAGATATTCATTCATTCACATGTTGTAAACTGGATTAAAAAAAACATTCCAAGTCCTCCAGTGTCCCCCGTGTGATGTTTTTGGATGAATATCACCGTTGCATCACTGCTGTGGATGTTTAAAAGTTTAACTCATTATAAAAAAGTGCCATCATTTTCTCAACCCATAAAGAATCCCTTCATCCTTCATCAGGCCACTGATATTACACTGATGGAAGCTTTAGTCGCCAATCTGGACAGTCTTCACCTACTTTACAATCAGTCCCACTCTATTTATAGTTTTATAGTTTCATTATGTCTTTTAGGTACCTTTCAGTATTGTTTGTTGTTTTGCACCTACAGACCACAGCAAATTCCTCATATGTGTAAACTTACTTGCCAATAAAAGCAATTCTGATTCTGGTTCAGTTTGTCTCAAGCATTCAAAATGAAAATCACCAGATTTGATGATTTTCACTGGAGAGGACAGTACTTATTATTGTTAAAATGAACACATTTACTATTCCTGTCTATTTACCATTCATGTGGTGGAGTCTCCAAACAAGAGAATGTCACACAAGTGTACTAATAAATATCTTGAATCTTGAATCTATTAAAAAATGTGATCTGAAATGAAACAAGTAAAGCTGCCACACAAGTGCAGTGGAGTAAAGAGCACTTTATGTGCCTCTGAGATGTGGAAGAGATATAGACTTTAATAACATGGAATAAGTAGCTAAAAAAGTGCAGCTTTAAAAGAACTGAGACTCCACCAGTGGATCCGCCTCGTCTCTTCTGTTTCCTCCTTGATGCTTTACTATTCATACAATTTTACCGTTAACATCTAGAGCGATGTCTCTGACCATGACATGCACGCCCGTCTGTCTTTGGGTCTGTCATGGGTTTGCTAGAAAAAGGGAGTAACATCGTGATGTTGATATACACACAGGTAAACTGAAAGAAGAAAATGTTCCACCCCTCTCGGCAGTGGTCAGTAAACCCCTGGCCTCTGCTTACCATGACTTTGCATTCCTTCCACTCCCAAACACAGCCATACACACACAAATGGACTCAGACCCTGCCTTCTTTCCCTCACTTTAACCCATTACCTTTGCCTCCTTTTGTCCCTCTTGTCCTTCTTACCTTTGACTCACTGCTCTTTCTGCTTTATCATCAACAGAAATAAGGTGCACCTGGAAAATGAAATGGGTGGGCGGCAGACACAAACTATGCTCACTGTCATTTTCCTGAAAAAAAATCAATTGTGTTTTGTTTGTTCAATCTGATTTTTTACGGTGAAGTTGCTTGACTTGCCTTGATACCCAGGTGGCAGCAGAACACCTCTTTTTTGCCTTAGCGTGATTGCATTAATGGAAAGACACTGATAAAGACAGCGTACCAAAATGTATTCAATCCATATTGTTTTGGCCTGCTCCTGCTTGGAACTACTCTCTCTGATTACTGCAGCAACTTCAACCTTCCCCACTCATTCGACAGCTCTTTCATTTTACAACCACTACAGCTGAAGACCATGGTGTGTGTGTGTGTGTTTGTGTGTGTGAATGGAAATAGAGAAACTGGCCAAACCACCTGTGAATGTGGAGAAGAGGGCCATACAATGCAGCACTGCCTTGTCTGCCCCCTACTACCCAACCAGTGCAGCTCAAAGGATCCTGCAGTGTTAAATAAGCTTGTTTTTTGCCACCAGTATTTCATTCTCCTTTTAGCTCTGTCTTGGTCTCCACCAACTCCAACAACCAAAAATATCTGTGTCTTCAGCTAAAAAAGGGACCGGTTTATACAAGGAAAGAAGTGGATTTTATAGTCCAACTACATCTGAAATCAAATGTTTTTATAGTTATAACCAAAAATAATTCAAATATTATGATAAAGCTGCACATTTATTGTGTCTCCAGGAAGATGTTCATAGTGTTGCACATGCTTGTTAATACTAAATCTCACGGAAATAGGTGAGCGAGAACTCCTATTCGGCACACCTGGCCAATTATGCATGGGGTTAGGGTCTGCTGAGTATAATGTTTCTCAGTTTGTGAGAAAGTTGATTTTTGTGTCTCATTCCCAAATCATTGTGACACATTAGGATTGTGTATTAGATTGCTTCCCAGGATTCACCAGCTTGTTGCTGGGTTGTAACAGGTTGTATAACAGGTTAACAGTGACAGGTTTTAAGATTATTTTGCAACAAATGGCTGTTTATGGGGCTAGAACAGTGAGTGGATTTTGGCCTATTTTTTATTTATTTTTTTTAAACTGAAAACAAAAGCTGCACTGAAAAGGAAACATTGGGATTGGAACATTTCACAGATTTACCTAAAACTACCAAACCACAACTATGTCAAGCTTGTTGTCTCTCTGCCGTGGGGGAGTATAATACTCAACCCACCTACAAATGCTCTATTCCCATGCTGATGGTGCCACGGCGACATTCAAAATGAGACATTAAATTAAATGTTCCTTGAAGAAAAGTTACAGGTTTTCATGATGTTTATTCACCGTTCAGTTCATCGTCCGACCGCCTCATTCTGCCTGTTTCAAATGACAGGGTGGGTTGGGTATGGTAAGCGGTGACAACGATAAGCTGCGCTCACAGTGCACAAGCCCCTTGGTCATTCAGCAGCTAGCTCAGTAGCACAAAAGCACACACCTAGCTCATTACACTGCCTGGATCATTGAAAATGTGTTTCACCAGAGAAGGATGATTTGTATACCTGACAGCTGCATATTTAGCCACTGTCTTTGCAAATGCATTTCCTTTGGCCCCTCGGTACTAGGAGTACATTGTCCTTTAGTTTTAACCATAGCCATCTTAACTGAGTCACATCATGAGGAAGGTTGGTTACCACCAGCACTATGAAGAATGAGTTTGCCATCAGCAGATAGGCTATAAAACCTCACTGTATGGTAATACAGTGCTTGAAGTGAGAAGTTTCTCACAGGAACCCAGTACAGACAGATCAGCCTTTTACTCTTTGGGATAATGGGACATATTTTTGTGTACAGGCACTTCTCATAAGCTATCAGTACTCTCTTCTGCCCATATCACTTTCTCTGGCAAATTCATAATCTCCCTTAGGAAAGCCTGCCATTTGTGCGACGCACTAAAAGTAGAGACAGTACCCAGGGACGCACGCATGGGTTTTCCTACAGTGACCCCAATGGCCAGGTGGACAGTCCCGACAGCGGCTCTATAGGCCAAGTGCTGCTGTCAGTCAACCACCCCAGGATCCAACATTGCAACATTTTCTACTGTAGTATTATCAACCGTGTGGAGAAAAAATGCTGGGTATTTTTTTCTGAGAGAGAGAAAGATGTAGGTCCTCACACCAACAAAGGTCAACTTTAGGACGAACACAACGCCCCCTCCTTCCTCTGCAGCCTCGTCTGGTATAACAAGGGTTGAATACGGTTGATGGTTCTCAAGTTCAATAATTGAATGCTGTGATAGTTCTATGCCATTCAGAGTTCTATTGTGTTGCTGAACAGAGCTCCATATACATCTACTTGGTCCAACTCCCCAAACCTCTTTATTCTTTCTGTCGCGTGTGATCAGCATAGTCTAGTTTGGATATTGTTGTCCTTGGCTTTTTTATCAGTGAATACATGTTTGACTATAAAGTTACTGTTTGTGGTTTCTGTATGTTTGACAGTTTTGCTACAGTAATACTTTACTAACTATTTCACCTAAGTAATATGTGTGTTAAAAGGCTTATTCTTGATTGTACACAAGAGTAGTTATTGGTATTATTGAGTGGACTCGGCTGTTATCTCGGTGGATGAAAATTAGCGGGTTGCTTATTCATTTTGTTAGCATTCTCTGGTCTAATTCTTCAACATTTGTCTTCTTTTCAATCCAGTGCAGAAAACAATTTCCTCATTGCCCTTCTTTGTTTGTTCCGTCCTGTATTGCATGAGTGTGTCTGTGGATGCACCGGTGCCTGACTTTTTCTAAATCTGGATAAAGTTTGTGAACATCAGCACACAACAACAGGCCCTGACCCACATATAGTGTACATCATAGGCAAAGAAGCAGCCGGTGGATGACTCCCATCCCATAATCACTGACACTTTTCCCATGAGCTGGCTGCCTTCTTTCATACATTCATAATCCCAATCGGGATCTCTCATTTTTTCATTCACCATGTCATTTATCTGTACCATGTGGAAACCATCAAAGGGACCTCTTCTTGGAAAAGGATTATCTCACTTTGGGTACAATTATTCTTTACAACCCGACCCCGAAACAATCCGTGTACAAGTAGTACGTGTACATGAAGCCTGAGATAAGGAAGAAGTGTATGGAAAGAACAAGGTAGTTTTACTGTCAAATGTCAAAGTCGAACAAGCCCCCACCCACCCATCCAGAACAACCCCCAGACCCTATGTCTGGATGGGTGGGTGGTCAGCGTTACACAGCATTGAGAATCTAAACAGAAGATGAAGTAAATTACAGAGGTGGAGGAAGAATGGAGATTCTCTTTATTTATTTGTGTA
>OMLP01046316.1:15539-26223 GCA_900302685.1 Spondyliosoma cantharus
CATACGCAGCAGACCCCGGTTCGAATCCCGGCTGGAGGACCTCAGGTGCATATATAGGTACATATACAAGTGAACATATAAGTACATATATGGGTGCATATATAGGTGAACATATAGGTACATATATGTACATACATATACATATATATATATATATATATATATATATATATATATATACATACACACACATGTACACACACACACAATGCAATGTACCCATTTGTTTTCACTTGTTTGTTTAACTGTCTTGTTTTGTCTTGTCTTACTGTCTCCTATTTGATGCTGTTTGTTGTCACGCTTTTGTCGTTCCTATCATGTCTCTCACTTGTCTAATAAAAAAATCAAATAAGTAAATTGATTAATTAAAATGTCAAAGTCGGTTGCAAACAAATGGGATGGGCTGTGTGAGAAAGGCTATGTTCAGGGACGTGATGATAGTGGATCGCATCAGTGAGAGACAGTGACCAATGAACTGAAAGCTTCAGAATAACAAATCGGAGCTGATATCACAGATGCTCCAATTTTTTTCTTACAATCTATGAATTCTCTGACATGGCAGTACTTCGGAGCCAACAAACAGTTTTTATCTTAATTTTGAAGTGGTTTCAATCAACTGTGTGTCATGGGTTTCCTCACTGGGCAAAGTGCAAAGCGAATCACTGATAAATGCTCCAAAGAGAGCGATGTGGCTTGCATCAGTGAAAATGTTACACACCATTATGTAAACTGTTCTCCTAGTTTACTCTTTTGCACCCTGCAACCATCTATCTTACTCAACTGTTGGCACTGTTGCACAGCCATGACACTACAAAAAACAAGGGAGAAGAATCCACAGCAGGATTATGAGTGTGGATCACACAGATGATCTTAATTTGGTCTAAGCAGCAAACCTTTGCTCATGCTAATTATTCAACTTGATAAACTAGCTGTGCTGTAAAAGTGCATAACTTCTGCAAAGTTTCAGACAGAGCAGTGTGAAAGGATGTCGTGCTTGTTAAAAGCTTGACATTGACTAAGGTGGCCTTGTCGGTTGTGTGAGGACAGTGCAGTTGGCGGCTGCTTCACTGCACCAGGCCAAGTCTGACTCACTGCTGCTCTCACTGCCGCATTCCACCATCTCCTTCGTCTCAGCGTCCATTAACTTAATCACCGTTCCGCATAAATCGGTATTGTCTGCCCCGCTGTGAAAAACGCAGATGTCCTTATCTCAACTCTCAGCTACATTTAAATCAGGACGAAGAAGTCTGGAGAGATCGTTAAGCTTCTCTGAACAGAAAAACCTACTTAGGGGTTAAAACAAGATCTAGCTGTAAATCATCACAATGACAAACTTCAGGCAACAATATTCATTACATCATTCCTTCAAAGCATTGTTAAATTTAGAAAGAGATCCAGAGTGTCTAGAGGATAATGGCTACTGATAAGATATTCATGTTCCCAGCTGGATGAGCTGCAATAACTTTTCCAATTAACAATTTTGTATCTCTGACCTAGCTCTCGCATGCTACATTAAGACGTTTTTTTATAACATCAATGTTTTATTGTGTGGAACATGGCATAACTCAGGGCTCTGTCCTCGGCCCCTTGCTTTTCTCTTGACCTATTTCACCTCTTGGCCAAGTTATGCCTGCTGTATATAGGTGTGTGCAAGGGCTGCAATAAGGGCTGGCAACATACCTGCCATTTATTCTATGTCTTTTAATGCTATAGTAAATAAGTTGAATGAAGTAGACCTACTTGAACATATCATTGATATGACATATTATGTGCAGATTGTGCTATCTTTTGTTTCAGTCACACAATAAATGGCAGATAGACTTGCATTTCCATTCTTTTGTAGTTTACTTAGGGTTAGGGTTAAACCTTGAGCTTACCGCTCAAAGCGCTTCACATTCACCCATTCACACAGTGATGACAGAGGCTGCCAGGCAAGGTGCCAATCTGCTCACCAAGAGAAGTTTATGGTTCAGTATCTTGGCCAAGGATACTTCCATGTACAGCTGGAGGAGCCTGGGAAACGAGCAAGCATGTACCTGCTTCCTCACTCAGGTTGTCAATCCAAACCACACTGAAGCCACTGAGCCTGTAGTGATTGCATATGATTCTGATGGCCTTTTGGTGGCCTAGGAAGGCATGGTTAACTGCAGACTGCTGAACGAGAGACTCCGGTGCCTCCCTGTGTGCAGACACCTGCTGTTTCAGCTGTCTCCTTAGAAAAGACTGCATTCCTATTGGCATTGTGGTCAGTGACTTGCCTCAGGGCAGGGTGGGACCCCTGCCTGTGATACAATACAATACAATAGTTTCAGTTAAAATATCTTCGTTCTGGAGCTTTTCCAAGCAAATATTTATACATGTTATTGATGGAACTTAATTCAGCAAATATTTATTTCTGCTACCCTCATGACACCCCTGGAGCATTTAGATCAGTCCCCCTCACATTAGTGCTTTTTGTCCTGCTTAAGTTAAATCTAAAACTGTATACTGTCTAATAACCACTGCATTTCTCTAATCTTCTATTGTTTTTTGTTTTCCACAAGCCATCGAGCTGCGGCTCTCTTTCTGTCCTTCACTGTCTCTTCCCTCTTCTCACTATGTTCTGTTTTTTATCTCACTCAATCTTTACCTGGTTTGCTTCTCCTTTCCTCTCTTTTCACTCAGGCTTCTCTTTGCAGGACAGTCAACCATCTCTGGCCATCATCTGTAGGACCCAACTAACTGACCAACACTGGCATTGCTATAGACATGTTGCTAGTGTACAGCCCTGATTCCCAAGTTGGGACGCTGTGTTAAACATAATTAAAACTGAACGTGATGACTTTCTAGATCTTTCTTTGACATATACTCTAATGAAAACAGTGCAAAGACAAAATATCTGCTTATTCTGAATTTGATGGCAGCAACACAACAAGCTGGGAAGGGAGTGACAGAAGTATGTGGAACGCTCCTGATGGGAACACTCCACAGGTAAACAGTTAAATTGCTAACAGGTGAGGCTCAACACATTAATACCCAAAGGATATCACTATAACACTATAAAACTGTTGTTAGTAAACACGGTTCATTTGCAAATGATTGCAGTCTGTTTTTAATTACATTTTACCGTGACCCAACTTTTTTAGAATGAACATTTGACGCTAAAATATCCAATACTGAATTCAGACTGTTAGCTGTGATAACAAATGTGCAAAAGTGTCCAGTTTTACAAAGTAATGTGGCTGATATTGTTCTTGTAATAAGAGTTCTGGGACATTTACATGTGTGAGATTATCATTGTCAAAGCATGTAAGCAGCAAATCCCTCAGTCACCATGAAAACAGAGGGAAGCACTCAACAGTCTCTTTAATTTTTATTTGTGCAAAGCAGAAAAGTACATTTATTTTAGATCATTTCTATGCTGCAGCAGTTCACCCCAAACTTTTCAAGTCACAAAGAATGTTTTTTCAGGATTACATTATGCATTCAGTATAGCTGCATAGATAGCAAAGGTTATCACAGTGAGTCACATGATAGTGTTTCTGTGACTGCTATAAAGAACATAATGTGTTCTTCAGTGAATTATATAAACACTATCTACATTCTCAAGAATGGTAAGATACAAGTTTGTCATTTTTTATACTGGAGAGAATGCTTAGCATGGCCCTCTACATTTTTGTTAGTGAACATTACATACATTTAATTACAAGTAGAAACAGAGGTGGGCTGTTTGCTTGTTCTCTACAGGGGTCAAATTACAATTGTATTTGGAGCACAAATTTTAGTGATTTTGGTTCGAAGTTTATGTGATACTGAAGGTGAAGTAACAATGTAGTGTACTAGTTACAGATCACCGTGTCCATTTTGTCTACCACAAATATAAAAAAAATCATGAAAAAGGAACACAACATAAAGACAGAAATGGCATGTAGTGAAAGGTCAGGGCAGATGATACAATTCAAAAGTGATGGACAAATCAATGTATATAAATTCTGGTTTGGTCAAAGAAAGAGCCACTGAATGGTATGGAAGCAAGGACCACGGGGGATGTACCAGTAACACTTTTTAAAATTTGAATGGTTGTCCAGTTTAATCCACATTCTGATGGTGCATCCCTAGTTCCACTGTATCTCAAAAAATAAATTTCAAACTATACATAAAACACATTCAATTCATGGCAATATGAATATAAAATATACAATACACTTATATGTAAAATTAAACTAACATTTCAACAACATAAAGAATCACAGTTCAACAACCCCCGAAATGTTAAACATGAAAATACTCAAGTACATATGTTGTGGGTTATTTTTGTCTTGGTCCTCAGATCAAAAGTGCCACAGCATACATTCAAACACTCCTGGATGCTCCCAGTATCAGGTGACTGGTACCCTTCACAGGAGTCACAGTATCATTTTGTTGGCTTCCATGCTAAATCTCAGGGTCTCACAGTAAACATGGATGTATAAACTCGCTACAATATCACAGGAATGTACAGTCACACCGTAGAGTGCAATGTGAGTGTCTTTATGCATATTTCCAAAACGAGGATCAAATTCAAGCAGCATTGTGCAAAACTACCTAGAGCAGATACTTGGCTTTTGAATTGACTTTTGCTAAAGCCCTATCTCAAACAGCTATTGTCCAATTAAGACTTGGAAACTGTAACGAAAGTGCAATGCAAGAACAATGCTTCTCCTTTATTTTTGTATCCTACATATTGATCATTAATTGGTGAGGATGCAGATTTTTTTTCGCCTGGTAGCTTTAGCCTCAGTCCTTTAACATGTATATTCTATGTAGCCACCAAGTGCATATTTATTATGTAATAACTAAGTTGACTGGAAACACTAAATCATTATTAATCAGCCAGATATTTTCTTTTACAAAATTCCTGTTACTTATGTTAGCTTAAATTGCTAGCTAGCCACTAGCTAATAAAATCTGCCAGTGTCAAACTCATCCACCCTGGCTAGAAATGAGAAGACTGTTTTATCTACTGTTCTCTGACATCAAGGGCCCACATTTGAGTCACAAGTTGGCACTATTTCCATTGTTAACTGCAAATGTGTTGTGTAAGATTTGAAAGCTTGACAAGCATAACAATATTAACTGAGAGGACAGGCTTAGCAAAAGGTCAATTTTAGTCTTTCATTCTTCTCTAAGTTAGCCTTTCAAATGAAGTCCAATAGGCACTGCTACTGTAATGGTGAACTGAGAGGTCAGCATGTGAACACCAGTACCAGTTAGACTGGAGACAGGAAAGCTAATTATGGTGAGAGATTTTTCTGACCAGCTCCTACTAGGGCTGCTCAAACTGCATATTCTTAGCCCCCGGGTATCTTAGCCCCTTTACACATACACATTGTTAACGCAGGGTTAACCTCAGCCCATGGGGTCAACAATACACACTGTAGAATGTTTACATTCTTGAATGTTGTATTATTACTCTGATTACCTTTGCCCCCTCTCACACTGGCACATTTTAGCTCTATCTTTAGCTGATTTTCAGGGGCTATTCTTATCCCAGGGTTAAACCTAAGCAGTACGATTCACACTGCACTAGCCTGGGGGTAAATATCAATTAGAACATGTAGCTTATGTTAACAATGGGGCGGCTGTAGCTCAGTGGGTAGAGCCGTTCGATCAGTGATCAGAAGGTCAATGATTTGATTCCAGGCTCCCCTGGGCGGGACTGAGCTACATGCCGAAGTATCCTTGAGCAAGATACTGAACCCCAAAACTGCTCCTGATGTGCAGTTGGCACTAGCCTCTGCCATCAGTAAGGGTCCTGCAATGAGCTGGCGACTCATTCAGGGTGTACCCTGGCCTTCGCCCAACGAGTAACTGGGATAGGCTCCAGTAATCCCCCTGAAAAAGGGGGACAACAACATCACCGCAACCCCACGAGGGAAAAGTGGGCTAGAAAACGAAACGAAACGAAACGAAAAGCTTATGTTAACATTCTAGAATGTTGTGTTACTACTCTGCTTACTTTAGCCTGGTTTAGTAAATTTTCAGGGGATAACACCAAAATACTTAGGAAGCACTAGGCCTACCTTGGAATGTGCCAGGATTGTGCCAGTGTGAAAGCTTTCTTGGACTAAGGATAGCAGTGTGAAAAGCCCGAGTGCAAACTTTCTTATTGTGGAGCTAAGATGGTTCTACAAATGATTTTAGATCTAGGCTAAGTGCAGTGAAAAGCTCTAACATCAACAAATATCCCACTACATAGAAGCGAGCCTAAAAGGAGAATGTATGAGGTACGCCTGGTACACACAGGGCACAGTACGTCACTGCTCCAGTTTTGAAATCCTTTGTTAAACGCATTAGACTTCCACTTACGATGCGACCCCCCTGTGTTATTATTCTGGATCATGGATACGATGATGAGGCATCTTAGCAGTAGGCACATGCACCAAAAACCCGGTGACATCACCAAAGAATCCATTACCACAATAAGAAACCATTTTCATGTGCACTGTGGGATGTGTATAAAAACGTAAAAAAGCAAAAACATGGTCAGTCAGCTCCCTAGTGTCTGAAAGCCCCAGGCTTGTAAAGCATGGCTGGAATGTGTTTTGGCTAAGTCAGACAATGAAATGTTAATACCCAACATGTAAACTACACAAAGATGTGGATCTACTTGTTACAGTGATCCATAATAATACCATAAACCAAACAAACGTCTTTCAGTTAAAATTCACAGCAGATCAGTGTAACCAAATGTTTAGCTTGGAAGCCACAAAGATCCAGACCTAATTGAATGGAAAAACCTTATTTTTGATGTCCTTGATTTTTTTTAGTTTAACCAGTCATCCAGAAAAGGAACCTCAACTACTCACATACTTGTAAATTCACATAACTGTATTTACCCTGGCCTAAAGTAAATAACAATCATAACTACTTAGAAAAGCAGGTGTGTAATATCTAGAAGTGTAGACATCAATCCTACCTGTTGATCAAGTCATGATTCCATCAGCCAACAAGTCAGCCCATCAGTAACAGATAGGACCAGGTTACTGGCACATTGAGATCTATATATAATATACATAATTAGCGTTTGCCTGCTTCTGTGAGCAGGAATCTGCCGCCAGAAGTTCACATTTTTCCAACAGAGCATTTCCATAAGGGAATGATCAATACATAAACATTGATGCAATGTTAACTTTTCCAAACTAATGCTCAAAATCTCCTGCTCAAAGCGTAACCCTCGTGTTAGTGATATGGTTCGAATAAGGCAGAAGCAGAGAGCAGTGATGAAGGTTAGTACAAGTAAATGTTTTTCTTTCTTTTTTTTTGGCTCTCAGGGGGTTACGCAGAATAAACTTTGAGCTGTTACGGAGCACCTAGCCACGTGATCCAGTTTTGGTTTTGGTCAACACAACACCTACAGCAGCCGGCAAATTCTCTCAAGGCAGGGTGTATAAGTAAAGCGTGGATCGTGCAGTCTTTATCAGCCTGTATGTCCTCCTCCTGCCCGGGCTCAAAGTGTTGACAATCCATGCAGTCATCGCTGCATTAGACAGCCCACACTTTCTTCTGCTGGAAGTAGGCATCAAATCTGGCCTGGGCGTAGTCCTACAACACAGTTAAGTATACATAAATACATATATACTAATATACATAATATATATATCATCTACTGTATATAAACCATGGCCACTGCTTGAGTTGCAAGCTACCTTTATGTACATCAAATGTATATTTGCTTTTCTGACTAAAACAAAGAAATCATAATAATGAAAAATAAGCATTTAAATAATAAAGCTTTTACTCACCAGGTATCCAAACTTGATGGTGGAGAGTCGGGCCTGGATGATTGACCACAAGCCCCAGAAGAAGTGAGATGCCAGAGAGAACCTACATTCAGAAACACATGGTAGCTGTGTTATGTATGCTTTCTAACCCTTCTACTCTATTCTATTGCACTATTGTGTTTTAATGTGCCGTGCTGTGTCCATTCGCACCATGCTGTACGTCTGAGCTCACCTATTGACCTCTACGTATAGCTGCTCCTTCACTCTCATTTGGTCCTCTTCACTCAGGTTGACAAACCCCGGGTCAGACTCCCGCAAGTAGCTTTCGATGAAGACGAGCTGCACAAAGTTGTGAAAAGTTCACACTGGTTAGCAGTCATCAAGTAAAACCTAACAAACGAGATGTTAGCATCTTATACACACCTGCTGAGCCTTTGAAGGGTAGGCCTGAGGATTGACTTTGAAGAAAGGAAACTCGTCACAGTTGTAGTCATAAATCCATTCGCAGAAGTGGTTGCCAATATCAAATCCCCTGTAAGGTTAACAGATGGATAGAGGAACAATTTGAAAAAAATGATGATGCCTTTACATGTAGATATACTTTCTGTTTGTCATGTTGTGCCTGTCAGGGTTTAATTTGGATAACTTGTTTTTGAGTTATACAATATGTATATTATCTATTGTGTTTTTGAAGAGTGGTAGACTACATAGAAGATTGAAGGTTTTCCTGTGGTGACGCAACAAATTTCACTCTATTGCTATGACACAGCTGCTGTGACTCGACTGCACATTGTTGAAATTCCCCAAACTACACAGGCTTCATAAGAGTTCCAGACTTCAGACAACTAAGCCGAAACTGGACACCCGTTGGACATAGGAAATTACAGCTTCCAAGCTTGTTGACAAGATCCACATCAAATTTTATCTGAAAAGCCTTAAAACCCTTATAAGGGTATATGGTGAAGATCCTGAGTTGTCATTGGTAGTTGTGGCCGTGGCATGGTGAGAGTACATTGTCTAATCTTCTCTGAATTTCACGTTTGATAAGCGTCCTGGTCTTAAAACATCGACATCCTGAGTTGAAATCACGGTCATTGTGCCACCTACTGGCAACAGGAAGTGATACTGAACTTCCTCAGGCAGTGTCCAAAACACATTTAAATGTAGAGCCAGGTCATCTTGTCAATATCTGGCAAACACACGTTCAATGCTGCCTACAGCTCTGATACTGAGTTCTGAATTCTTTTTCAAATTGTTCTTCCTCTAAACAAGAAACGTTAACGTCTAGGGGTGTAACGATACACAAAAATCACGGTTCGATACGTACCTCGGTTTTGAGGTCACGGTTCGGTTCATTTTCGGTATAGTATGGGAACAAAATGCAAAACATAAATTTGCTTGTTGTGTATTCAGAACATTTGTAAACTAACAATTTATTGTAACATACAAAATACGAAAATAAAGTGGAGTGCAGTGGATTGCTGGTCGCAGCCCCGGCATCTCCGTGTGGAATTGTAGTGTTCAAGCCATGTCAAAATGAATATACATATACATGACTTTGATCGATGAGCAGGTAGATCGGAATGTTTTTCCTGGTCGTCTCTCGAGACGGGATTCTCAAAACCCACCTCCAGCACACCTGGGACCCTCGCCAGTTAAAATGAACACCGGAGTTAAACTGTCTCACTGGAAAGATGTCTTTCTCCGTTGCAATATTAAAGGAAGCCGAAGTTTTCCCAAGCAGGAGACTGTAGCGACACAGGAGGGTGTTCAATCTCTGGGTTTCTCGCTAGCGTTAGCTATGAACACATGCAACTTCCATTCCAGAAACTCGCCGGTGCTGTGTACCGAACGAACGTCCTGTACCGAAACGGTTCAATACAAATACATGTATTGTTACACCCCTATTAACGTCACATGCTGAAGGCTGAGCAAAGACACAGGCTATTGTGTCAACCAGACCAAGACATACTAGCGTGTTTGTGTGTGTGGCTTTCACACCTACTTAATTATGGTCGATTTTTTGAAACCCTGCATTGTCTCCACTTTTCTAGGTCTTGTTTGTTCAGGTGAACATGAGACCTTGATTATTGTTTCAATGAGGTTTACTGACTACTTTTCCAAAGCAGTCCTGGGTCTTTTGTGCTTCGCAGCCAACTGCACCAAAGCCCTGCGGTTTATTGGTTAAAGGTACGTAAAACACAGCTGATGCTGGTTCATTCCTTCAGACCTAGTGTCACGCAAGTGGAAGAAATGACTGCTGCAATGTGATTTAAGTTGAATAATAATACTTGTTCATTGCTGTTTTATGAAACTAAATGAAACAATACGTAGTTGCTGCAGGGTAGATTTGCTAAAACTAATTGTCAATCGATAGAATTGAAAGACTTTGTTTTATACTTAAACACATAAATTACATTTTTTAGATATTGTTATAATTACATAGAATAAATTATGTACGCTTGTAAGAAACTAGAAGACAAACTCTGTTGATTAGAAGTGGGCTGGTGTCAGTAATTGGAGCATTTGTACACTAAAGATTATGAGCAAAATAAAACTATGTCACCATCAGATTAATTGTTGCTAATAATTGTGTCTGTGCGTGGGTGTGTGCTGGTGTTTGGTGAGGTTAGGGGGTTGAGATGAGAGGGATTTGTTTTATGTGTAATGAGTGTGTTGTGAAAGTACATGTTTCCTGTCATGTGGTTTTTGTCTTGGGTGTGCAGATGTATGCACAATATGTTTCTTAAACAATACATTATTATGTCGGTGAGAGATTGTAAGCAAATCCCCATGGTGGAAAACATGAGAGTACAAGAAGATAAGTCTAATTAATGAGTTAATGAAAAACATTCAAACTGATGTGTATTAGTAGCAAAATGCAAGAACAGCATTGGACTGGAAATGTAAAAAAAAAAAGAATAAAAAAAAAAAAAAGGGGG
>OMLP01046316.1:26243-50229 GCA_900302685.1 Spondyliosoma cantharus
AAAAAGGGGGGGGGGCATTTAATAACAAGATCGTTTTGTTCAGTTGCATAAATGCTTTGATAATTATGCTCTCTGTGATTTATACAAGAGCAAATGGACACAGACCTCGTTGTACTCATGCCCTCAAGTAGCACTTCCCACACTGTTATCAGCAGCTGGGAATTGCCCCCAACACGAAACCTCCCACTGCTCTGAGGGAGTCTGCAAACCAGGCTCATCCCCCTCTGTTTCCATGTCTAACTGACGTCACTTAATGACAGGATACGGGTCTCTTGTGCCGATTGGTGGGCGTGTTCTTCTTGTACATACGTGACTGCACACATGCTCACATGTTTGGCTTGTGCGTGTGCAGCGCCCCTTTGTGTGTGAGCAGGGTCACGTGTTTGCAGAGTAACATATGAGGAGACTTAAAGGGGCCACGCTGAAGGGAGCTGCAGGGGGGGTGGGAGTATTTCTGGTTGTGTGTGCAGGAGACTAGAGAGAGAGAGAGACCGAGCCATGCACAGTGTGTTGAACACAGCTTTCCCACAAATGAACTGGTCAGGGCACACACAGATGGGTTCAGACAGCCAGAAATTTTAACATATTTGAAGTCACTCAAAAGGTGCTGGAAACAATCGTTCTATTGTAGTCAATTCTCAGTCATGTGTCCACAACTGCAGAGGAAATCTACAGCAACATTCTTTTTCATCACCAATATTTACAGTACACTGCATAAGGTCTTTCCATTGTCCCCCATCCTGTGTGTCCTCATTGGCGAGCTAAATTCTGGTTACATAACAGCTACAGTGAATCTTTCAACAGAGGGTTATGAGTTATGAATAATGACTGCTGGAAGGAAATATTGATGAAACACAGACACGGGCCAGGCTGCATTCCTTTTCCTCTCATTTTCCCTCAGATTTTGCCTTCTTTTTGGGTCCCTATCTGGGTTGGTCTCTTTTTGTCTCTCACGCTCTCTTTAACATTCTACCTCACTATCAGCCTTACTCCCTCCCTCCCCACCCTCCCTCCATCTCCTGCTGCTGCAGTGCCAAGGTTAGTTGTGAGGCAAAGAGCTGGCAAGAGCATGAGGGGCGGTGATGTTGCGGTTGCAGCTGAGGGAGATTCATAAGAAATGCCTTTCAGTCTGTAGAGTGTTTGGATCAGGCACTACTTGGTGGACTACTTCTTGTTTAAACCATTCGAACTACTCACAGTATGGAGCCCCAAATTGTTCAGTAATAAATACATAAACAATTATGAAATTGCCTAATCACATGGATAAATTCTGTAGTATATAGAAATGAAACAATAATCTGTGAAATGATGTAAGAAATGTGATATGTAATGACATGTTTGATGACATTTGTCCATGCCTCTTAAACTATCAAACTGAGAAAGAATAGATAGAATGCACAGCATTGTTAAGCTACATAACAGGAGAGGTCTTTCTCTCTGTTACTTTCCCCCCTTTCCTGTCTAACAAGTTGTCCTATCCAAAACAAAGGCTAAAATCCCCCAAATATCTTTTTTTAAAAAGATAGTCATGATGTAAAAAAAAAGGTGTAGTTTGTCGTATATAGTAGTACCATTCACACGACAGTGTGACAGCAACTGCTAGCTTACCTGTAATTGTAGCTGCTGTACTCAAAGTCAATGAGCATCAGCTTCTGTTTGTCAGAGCTCTGGCGACCCTTCAGCAGCAGGATGTTTCCTGAAAGGAGCACATTTAAATGTTATTTTTAATCAAAGAGAAAAAGCAAATGTACAGCAGATAGGCCCCACTGGCATATACTGTATATGTTTTACCTTCTTGACAGTCGTTATGGCAGAACACTACAGGAGAGTGGGTGGACTCCAGCAGAGACCTGAACACATACAAGAAGGTTAGAAGTCAGAGGACGATCACCCAGCAACTCTTTCTGGGTAAGAGTTTCATCTCTGTGTTTCACAACATTAACATTGATGTAACATATTTAGATATGTATTAATAGCTTCTGGTGATACACAGTAGAAACTCACTAAAACTAAAGGAATAGTTCAAACAACTTTTCATGAAATATGAGCAAAAGTTATTTTAGAGACAACAGATGGTGGTTCCTTTCCATAGCATTGGAGTGTTGAGGACTTGAAGCCACTTAGTAATGTATAATCATATTGACCTGACCATAACATATACAGTACAGGTGTGTTAATGGGGTTGGTGCTTCATATTGTAAATACTTTCTCTGCCTTTTTTTTTTGCTTCTTCAATTTACATTGTGTTGTGTGCGCGTATTAATGCAGAAACATACTTGAGCATATCCATCTCCTGTGGCAGGTTGTAGCTGAGCAGGCGGTTGAAGCGACGCAGGTGGGACTCTCTGGTGAAGTTCAACCTCATCACCTGGCTCAAGTACCTGTAGAGTGTTACACACACACGTAGTTACTACACTTTCCCAAAAAACATACAAAACAACTTATCTGAAAAAAGCAAACTGACACGGTGAAGTGTGACTGTTTAAATAAATTTTTAATGCTGACCTGACACAGTGATAAGCATGACAGACCACAGCCTGACAGTCAGTAAATAGGAGCCAGAGGGTTATAATGATCTCACTGGAACTAATGACATAATACTTGTGTCTACAAATACAGTCAATAATTTCAATACAGCAATGTATTCAGTACTGATTGTAATAAATCATCATTAAATCACCATTACCACCATTATCACATCATAGCTGACTTCATAACAACACAAAGGTGTGACCATATAGCTAGAGGTTGGATTTGTATAAAAGCAGTCCCTCTATCATGATGTCTAATACATGATAAAGAGCAATACAGTGAAGTTCATCTCAGGAACAACAGGCAGCATTCAGGGGCCTCGGTATGAATCAGGCTCTGTGTGGATGCATCAGCACTCACAAGATCTTGAAATGTGATTCCCAGATATATCAGTATACAAGGTGGGTGACAAACAGTGTGATGCATATCATTACCACATGGGCTAAACAAAAAACAGTTTCAGCAATACAGAATAGTCAGGTTTCCATCCACGTGTGGCACAATTTTTAGGTATATTTAAAAAAAAATCTTAAGGAAAAGTGAATTTATCTGCATTTCCATCAACTAATGTTATCCAAATATTAGGCGGTGATTAAAAAACTGACTCTTATAAACAAATACATTAATTTTAATTACGATAAAACGCGCCTTTTTTATTTTAATACATCCGAGAGTTAGCTCCTACAGTCTTACTGGGTCTGGTATGACCACTACTTTATGGTGGCTAATGTTAGCGAATGTTAGCAAATTTAATTTAGGTATTACTTTATAACTGCTACTATTGAGACAAACTGCCCACTTTGTGACTATTACTTACAGTCTTGGTCAAAGTTTACATGCACTTGTGAAGAACATGTACATCATGGCAGTCTTGAGTTCCAATGATTTCTACAGCTGTCATTTTACTGTGATGGAATCAGTGGAACACCTACTACTTTTGAGTTTAGTTCATCATGTTGTATGCTAGGGTTAGGGTTAGCGTTTATGCTATTAAATCCGCCTGTCCTTAATGATGAAATTTGTAAAATAGGGCTTGTATTTTCTCCGCCAAATTGCCTGTGATGAAAAAGAAGTGCATGCAAACTTTTGACCACAACTGTGTACTGCTTTTTTCATAATTTTCTGATATCCTGTAAGTTACTTGTGGCACGGCTAAATTGCTGTTACAAAACAGTTACACAGGCTCACTTTAAAGGTAGAATTTGTAAAGTATGACTAACATTTGAAGGTGGTTCCAAACATATAGGAGGCAGTGTATCATTAGAGTAGCTGACAGCTGCTGCTCTTTGCAAGCTTTCCTTGGTTGTAGCTATCTACTGCTGGCTAATTAGCTTATGGCTCAGTTAGCTGTTGAGCAAGCAGGCCTGGGGTGATTTAAAATGAACTAAGCTAACAAGCTCACCAAAGTGACATCTGCTTTTTGAAGGATTTTCTTTCTAAAAGGCTGATCTTTCTTTAGCTCCTTGTCTTTCTTTCTTTCTTTCTTTATTGACATAATATAACGCTTTGATTTTTTCTTTTCAAACATTATTAAGTCCTGATTACCCACACTGATAGGTATACCTGGAAGAAAATCTTTCCCATCATAAAACTAAATATCGTCCAACAGCGGAGGTCAACTTGCTGTTGGCCTACGTTAATTACCAGGCCACGTCATCAGAGAGAAATAGAGCACTCTCTAACATACCCACAACCCAAATCTGTGTCTGAGATTGGCTGTGGCTGCTAAGGTTTAGCTTCTGTTCAAATTCTCTGACATGTCTTAAACAATTCAATGTTGCGTCAATTTGATATTATGCAGTCCAGATAATAGGGAGACTTGCTTCCATTAAATGATCTGAAGTCATTTTTGTCAAAAAAGTAAAGTCAAATCCCAAATCCTGATAAATAATAATGATGATGATGATGATGTAATACTATATAATATGATTCTAATCTATGAATTAGAATGTCATTTTTTTTCTGACATGGAAATTTACAAAAACAATCACATGGCAGGACAAACGAGTAATGTTTTAAACACATAAACCATGACAGAAAATCACTGGAGCAGGTCAATGGACTTTATCACCACAAGCATCAACACATTGTGCAACGTAAACTGCCAACACTTGAGAAAATTTGGAAAGCAACTCAAGTGCCGAGCATAATGACACCTGGCACTTCATCTTCACAAGATAAGTAATGAGTGCTGTCAGGCTTGCTTTTGTGGGATTCAAAAACCTTGGTTTAATGTTAGTTTCAAGTCTGTTCAGTCTTTCGTCCCCATCTCTCATTTCAAAAGAAGAATGGGCTTCAGAATATCCCTAAAGACGAGGCAAGATACAAGTTGGGGCAGGACAGGACAGGACAGGGCAGGATGAGACAAGACTTGTGTGACTTACTTGTCCATTGTTCCAAACAGCCACTTGGGTTCTTTGTTGAAGGGCATCCTCATCGCATGAAACTTGGCCATCTTCTCTGCAACCTCTGCTGAAATGCTGGGGTCGCTCAACTCACAGGTGTCCAGTTTACGGCTCTGTCAACAGGGTATTAGAAATTATTATTAATCCAGAAAATTAATTAATTAATACAGGAAATGCTACAGAACCCACATATGGTTGGTTGATGATAGCCAGTTTAAAGCTCCCCAGACCAGCCCGGCCAGTAAATATGAGCCAGCTATGTGTAGTTTACTGATCATGACTGTTCTGAAATCTTTAAGTTTAACGATAACCCTTACTGACAAATAGTCTAGTGCAGTTTAGAAATGTCTTGGACATCAAAGTGGACATAAGAATAAGGAGTTTTATTTTCCTGTATCTGGTTTTGGATGATAAGAATGAGAAGGGCTTTCACTTTCTTTCAGTACATCCATGTTCAAATAAGATGACATGTATGTGCCTGATTTGTGGCTGGTCTTTGCAATTGTAATGGTAGCCACAGGAAGCCAACTAAGGTCAATGAGATTCTCCGATGATGTGTAAAATAAATTGCATAACCGTATTGTTTGGCTACAGAAGAGCAGATGTTTTATGGTTTATCAATTATCTCTGAACATTAATCCATGATGCATCAATGAGCGGTACACACACCACAACGTTGCATCATTTATTCCCCAGCTGTCGGAGCTTTACTTTAACTCTTGGAGCTACATGCCTAATCCACCACCATCCTGCACATTAACCATCTTTTTATACTGAAGATAAGTCTCTTCATTGACTTCAGATCATATATAACAGGACAAATAACAAGGTCAGGTTATTGTTATGTTTTTTAATACTGGAGTATGTGACTATTTCAAATGGTGCCCATTTGGACACATGTTGGTTAGAGATTCATTACCCAGCTCTAAAAAGGCTGAGAGCAACATACACAACAATATCACAAAATAAAAACTCACTCCGTAGAATTAAATTGATACGTCACTGTCTCAACAAAATGTTCACGTCAGGCGTTTCTCAATGATTCAATTAATCATGAAGAGCATAGCGTGTTCCTATTATTTTGTCCAGCTCATATGCATATGTAACAGCATATGGTAACAGTAACATGTTGACTTACCGGGACGTACTGCTCCAGTCGGCCCTGAGGGAAAATACCATAGAGTTTAGGCCCAAGCTCCCTCTCCGCCAAGATGGCGAACATGACACTCTCCAACACCATGGCCTCCGCCCCCTGGAAACAAATAACAGAACGAGACTTAACAGCTCCGCCTTTCAAGCATGAGCGCAGTCAACACCACCACCAGTGCTGTAAACGGAGTAAGAACAGATTAAGACATGAGACAAAGAGCTTTTGCCAGTCATAGAGAGAGTGAGGTAGAGTGAGTCATAGCTCGTTTAGGAACCGAAAAATAGTTCTGCTATGACTCCTATTAACATTAGTCCACCTGTTAGAATGAATATGAATAGGATTTAGCTTGTAACTTCAGAAGTGAGATCCTCCAAGGGAGATTTTTGTCATTTTGTGTCCCAGAACACACAAAATAACTCAAATGTATCTTAAAGGTTATGTTCCTCTAATGAAAGAACATCCCATTATACCGGTTTATTACAAATCTGATCTAAATTCATAGGGTTTAGCAATGTTGTTCACAACATTTTTAAAACTCAGGTCAGGGTTAGTTTTCTTTCAAGGCAGAATGCCTGGTGTCTCACGAGAAAATGTTAGAACATTAGTAGGCTGAGGTGCATGTCTGAAAGGGACTCAAGTGGAAATTCGGAGGTGGAGGGGAAGGATGGAAGAGTTTGAATGCTGTGGTCAGGGTTAGCTGAGTTTGCCTGTCAGAGTGGTGAGGAGAACACAAGAGGTAGATTAAAGCTTCTAGGGAGAGTTGGCCCACTCGGAGCACCAGTCACTGTTGAAGCTGCTAAAGCAGACAGGACAGCCTTGTCTTTCTCCCTTTATCTTAGAGACACACAAAACTCACATACCAAGGCACATCGTCTAGAGGGGCTCAAGGTTAACTGTGAGACTTTCTCTCATACCAACACAAACAAGAGCCCTGGAGCTTGAAAGACTCAAGCTGTGTGCTGGCTTCTCACCCACTTGATTCTGCTCCAGTCTATTTTGTGGAGAAGACAGAAAACCAGGCTTCTCACTAAAGAGGAAAGACCCCATAAACTGAGGAAAGAGATCTCAAACTAAATAGAACAAGACAGGTAAGTTGGTGAACAGGCCATTCTACAGGTGATTTGTTACGTGGGAAACTGAAACTCTCTTCAGGGAAGCTGTATTTCTAATAGCCTGTAGGCAGAGTCGCAGTGAAGACACAAATAGGAACTGTGGCCTCAGTAACATTAAATCTAGGTAAATTTACAGTTGTTAGTTAAAGTCAAACATTTATTAGCCGTTTTTACACTAGGCAATAAGCCACCAATAGGCTGGCCTTTTGCCATCACTTCATCCGCGGACGTCAACATGAGCAACTGGAAAGCCGCTGAGATGCAGGAGATGCTAGAGTCTCCTGGATCTCTGTAGCTGACAGCTAGCGAAGCTGTCTGGTTGTGTCCGCTAGTAGAAGTGGCCGGAAAACTACGAACGGTCGCTACTTTCAAATTAAAAGCCCTCCGCTAAGAACCCAGTTCTAAACTCCAATGGGGTGCAATGTAAAGCTCTTAATTTGAAGACAAACCCGTTGTCACTGTTCACTGCCCAACTTCGTGCTTCACGTCACATGTTTACGCCTAACCCAGAGGCGGCCAAGTGGTGGCTTTTGGAAAAGGAGGAATATTATACCTCGTTTTTACATAGAGAAGGAGCCAATTTGCCGGCCTTACATTGGAGCAAATGTGCCGCCTTCTCTGTGTAAAAAGGGCTAATGAATACTACCCTGTAGCTCATAAACTAGCAAGCCGCTAGCCAGCAAGCATGGGCGCAGGCGGACGCGGGGTACACGGGGGACATGTCCCCCGCACTTCCCATATCTGTGCCCTCTGTCCCCTGCACTTTTTACAGCCATTACAACCGTTCAATTAATTTTTTGGAAACACGTTTTTCCGAGCCACCTTTAAACTCACCATGAGCAGGCGAGTGTGGTGTTGTGATTTGAATCACACAGATGTCGATTCAGATCTGTTTTAACCAGCAAACCAGCCAAGAGGCAAAAAACTTTACTTAAACAAACCGTGTAAGTTGAGTAATGCTGTTGCATGTAGATAATGTTTAGCTAAATGATGACTAATTAATAGATGTGAATATATCAAGTTAAGCTAGTTAACTGTTAACTGTTACCTAAGTTAAACCGCTTGCTAGGTGCAGAGGTGGTAGTAACTAGTTACATTTACTTGAGTATCTTTTTGAATAAATTGTACTGCCAAATAGTTTTTACATTTACTTTAGCAATATTATTCTAAAGTAACAATACTCTTACTTGAGTAATATTACAATTTTTGGCTACTCTAACGATACCCACTTCTGGGTAGAGTATATATGTATTTGTGTTCCTTTGACTGTTATTTTTGTAACGATTTAATTTATTTTTTGTGGTAGTTAAAGTTTAAAATACATGAATTTGCTGATTATTACTTTAATTGAACGCTTACATTAATGTTCTTATTTGATGAATAAATCAGACGTTAGGCTACTCAAAAGTTACTCAGTACCTGAGTAGTTTTTTCACCAAAAACCTGGCTAAGGGAGTGTCTATAGGATAAGAGTGACTCTAAGATTAGCATTTCCACTGCTAGTTCAGAACTAGTCTTATTTATACACTTAAATGTTATCACAATTTGTCCCCCTCACTCCTGAAATGATGGCTACACCCCTGCCAGCAAGAAAGTTTCTACAGAAAACTGCCCTTTCTGGGTTTAACTCAAACAATGAGAGCATTACTGCCACCAGATCAGCTCCGCCTACATTACCTGTAACTAATCTGCAAACAGAGGAATGTAAATATTTGATGTGGTAGTTGTGAACTTCAATCAGAAGGCTCTAGTTAAAGGGACGCTCCACTAATATTGCACTTAAAAATCTCATCATGGTTAGTCCCAGTCAGTCTCTGAAAAAATTGTCCTTTATCACTCTGGAGGAAGAGCTTTGTCAAGTCTGGTTAGGTCACAGTGATGTCATCAGGATTATCTTTGAGGTTATACACATTTAATGTTACCATCTGTACTCAGTGATATGGAACAGTCAATTCACACCATTAACTTGCTCTATGTGCAAATATACACCAACAAACATACGTCTTTAACACAAATAAATATCTTCATGTATAACGTTTGCCAAATTAACAAGTGGAACCAAATAGTTAAGATAGTTTTGTAGACAGCGTTTTACAAAGTTAATACGGTTTCTCCTAGCGCAACAAGTCTCCAAACTGAGCGTTGTTTAAAGGAGGAGTCTGGGGTCTTTCTCCATGGACAACAAAGCAGAAGCCTTTATTAGTTATCGTTGACAGTATTTGAAAAAATGTATGTTAACTGTCAAAATATTGTCTTTTTCAATAAAGCTAGTGTAGATGGTGGCATCAGTTGAAGCAGTGTGTTCAAACAGCTGTCGGGAGGAAGATGCCCTTTAGACAAGCAGATGGGACACGCTTTAGACTGGTTGGTACGGCGATGCCACTAAGAAGATGACTTTTTACAAGGCAAGAATCTACTTCATGTATTGCATTTAATGCTGAATTTAAAAAAAGGCTTTAAAGCAGCTATGAAGGATGCTAATAAGGTTTTTAATAAAATATGTTTACATACCTCATTTCACGGTGTGAAAAGGTGCTTTTGTAAGTATAGCTAATTTACAAGCTAATACTGCAATCTGTTGCATGTCAATGTAACCCGAGATTACCACAGTAGAAACCAGTTTAACATATTCCTGTCATTAGCCCCTTAAGTGAATACATTTCAGATAAACTGCTGCAGAGAAAAGAAATTTGGATCCAACTGCGGGGATGTTTGGATACTTGCCGAAGAATGTGCTTCAACCTGACCATCCAGCGGGAAGCCGGCTCAAAGGAACGAATATTGCCAGCTTTGTGGCCTCTGAGATGTGACACTGAATTTGAACCATACAAAGAAACTTAGTGCTGAGCTCTTACTCCAGGAGTAAAATCTCTTTTGATATCTCTTTTGGAAATTAAGAACTGGAATTTTCTAAATATAAAAATTTGAGTTGTGGGTTTACCCAGGGTTTAATAACAAGAATCAAGGTCAAAAAAACTTTGACAGAGATGTATGTAAATATGTAAATCTTTGTAAGTCCTTTCCATTTTAGAGACTGCCGTCAACCAGCCAACATACATCACAGCTGGCAGATACTGACAGGTTGTCTTTGAAATCATAAGTCAAAAATGTCTTGTTCAGCCTCTGTCTCAAAGGAAATGATTGAAAATGAAAACTAATAACTGTTTCTGCTGATTATATTTACCATTAATTGATTCATTTTATCTCTATAAAATATCATATATCAAATATCATAAACCACAAGCCCAACGTAGCATCTTCAAGTTGCTTGTTTTGCCTGACCAACAGTCAAAACCCAAAGTTATTCACAGTCAATAAGCTGGAAGAAGCTATGTTTCTCCCCTTTAAATGATTACACTTACTCAATTATCACAACAGTTGATAAATAAGATCCTGTTGATCAAATAGTCAGTGAATAGAGCTCTGTCATCTGCAACCAACTTCCATATTTCAATATAGGGCAAATTCTGAGGATATTGCAGTGTGGATGCTGGATCCTCAAAAGCTGCACTGTTGTCTTTAAAAGTTGAATTTGGTTAAAAATTGATTTTAATCGGAGTATAAAGACTATTTGAATTAAGTATCTATCTTATAGTATGATATGAGTTGCAAAAATGTGCATGAGCATTCCATCCACTTTTTTAAATGAGAACATTTTACTGGATAATACTGAATATTTTGTATGTATTTGGTAATATTATGTATGAGGAATAATAAAGAATTCTAATGGTTCCAGCATGCACACCAATTACATGTATATGAGCTTTTTAAGAATAAGAATTCCTGTCCAAGATTATTGGCAATTATAGATAGATAACTTATTCAGTACATATTAACTGGATCAAGCCAAATTTGAACTTTACTATTTGCATGAACAGTGTTCAAAGCAAATAACAACACTGCAAAAACATCTTAAACAAATAAAAAACAGCATGAACAGTGTGCAGCACATTCCAAATCTTTCCCAGGACATTTGAGTATACACCCCATCGTTATGTAATGCCTTATCTGAAGAATGCTGATCACATGCGGTTTCAAATCCCCAACGTGAATTATCCACATTACCATAATCATCTTGACACACATACTGCCAGACAACAAGCCAGCTGGCAGCCTGTGCATAAAGCGGAGCAAAGACACTTACGGGGCTGGCTTATAGAACGTGTAGTGACTCCTCTGACAATGGTCTAGTGACTCAGCAAGTTTATCTTCTTGGTTACTATAGAAGTACTGACCTAAATCTGAAGCAGCCAGCCCTCATATGGACTGTGTTTATGTATAAGCAGAGTTCAGAACTGAGGACAGGCAATAGAGGAATACCAATGTTAACTATGCTCTTGTGCAGTCCACCGATTTAAATTAAGCCTAAGTGATAAAGAGTAATGGAAAATGGTTGAAAACCATTATAGATTGAGTGTGGTTTGATCTGGTTTGATTGAAAGTGATCAAACAACCCATCAACTACCACTGGAGCAGTTATTAAATTATACTGTAGTTATTTCAACCCAAAGTATGATCTTTTCCTAAACCTAACCAAGTTGGTTTGGTGCCTTCATATAACAGTTCAAAAGTCAGGAGTGGGAGTGAGAGGAAAGAGAAAATGACAACACAAAATGTTAACTTAAGCGACAGCATTACAGAAGAAGATGTGACCCAACGGACAACAGCCCTCAGCTCAAACGACAAGGACACTGTTGAAGAGATGGGTCCGAGGAATTCGGTAGTGTGGAGTTATTCTGGCTATTTGAAGCGCGACAAGTAGCAGAATAGTGTGTTCTGCCACCTATGTCGAAAGCATGTTCCCACAGAGTGCGGTAATACCATTAGTCTTTTTACCATTTGAGGCAATGCAAGACTTTACAGTCCCTACCCAAATAAATACTGGTGGTCCCCCTAAAACAACCAGTGTGATACCTGTGCAACAACAACAGACCATAGTGTCCTCTTCGTCCAGAGCCATGCCACATGACAAAAAAATTAAGAGACACAGTGATAACACAAATGCAATAGGTTACTTTATTGCAAAATCAGAATTAAGATTTTCGCTTATTATATATACCCATTTTATTTATTTGAAATACAGTTATGTAATGTTCTACAGTACATTTGTAATGCTCAACTTCTAACAGAAAATTAACATTAACCTTATGATATCTTTACATCTCATTACAAGGAGTAAAAAGGAACCTTTAAGCTTAACAGAAATAGTGATTTGATTTATATTGTGATATATATCAAGATCGACTGATGTGAAAAAAGGACAGGGAGGACAAAAAAAATACAGATCTCAAAAAACTCTTTTAACTTGGACAGAAACACTGTGCTCATGTCAGACACATTAATCATAGAAAAAATACATTGAGAAAGTAGTCAAACTGTTGAAACAAAAACTGATCTGGGAATGGACTGGGCCAGCCATCTCTTATCTTGTGGTTTATAGGCTGTAACAGGGTTCCATGCAGTGGCCCTAGTGGTTCCATAATATGGACTGTCTGACCGTCCTGCAGTAGCACATCAACTTCTGTTTAATTTCCTCTGACCTATTTTAAATGTCACTGCTTGTTTTAGCAATCTGTTTGATTTGGCTGACTCTCCCAGACCCATTCAGAAGTTAATTATCAACAAGTCAGAGATGTCAAGCCAGCTTAACATGCAGACATAGAAGAATTTCAACATTCCTAACAAGTACCTCCCTCCCTCTGTTTCCTGTTTTGGGACAGGAAACAGCGACTTCCCATAGTAGATGTGAATATACTTTTTGAATGAACTGGGGGCTGCACATTTAGTCATTTCAGCCTCCATATAACATTCAGTCTGACACCTGATGTAGTTGAAATTGTTACACTGGTCCCGTATCAGTGCTGATACTCAGCTCTCAGATATTCAGCGGCTGGCCTTTGAGTGATGCAGCAGGTGCACTGTGTACTGCTGACAGCTGCTACTTAACCTCAATACTTATCCGTTGTGTTATGTGCGTCAATAAACCAGTAAGGGGATAGATTATTTCTTACAGACTGTTGAAATCCATCTGAACTGAACAGCACAACTGTCACACATGTGTTCCATTCATCTGTCTGCAGAGGTGAAGTCATGCCAAACACTACTGATAAAGGCTTGAATAAATACAGCATTACATAACATCTACTGGCAATCAGCATAGGCATACTATTAAATATATATTGTATATTCTATAAACCACATCAGTAGATATGGCTGTGCAATTTATCAAAATGATATCGTTATCATGATGTGAGACTACATATACAAATATGTCTTATATTGTGATATGGCATAAGTGTTGTCTTTTCCTGGTTTTAAAGTCTGCTGTGACATTTTCTGTGTCAGGACTACAGACTGACTTTTTACAGTGGTTGCACTGGTGGTCCATTTTTCTTTCATTCAGTTGCACCAGCGCATAGTTTAGGTGCACCAATAATACATTTGAACTTAATTTGTAAGTTCAGTTTATGCAGATCACACAATGTTGCACTGGAGACAGGTGGAACAGCTACCTCCGTCAATGATGTGTGGTGAAATGTTTTGTGGACTACAAAACTTCACGTGAGTTTTCAACAGTATTTACATGTGTAGTAACATATCTCTTGTAGCAAATACGTGCTGCAAGCACATGATTACTGTCATTTTCTTAATGTCCACTATTAGTTCATTTACATCTACAGTCGATCAATATGTGTGCTACTACACAGTGGTGACATGTGAATTATTCTCACGGGGAATAATATGGTGTCACCCAATCTACTCCAAATAGGATTTGCCTTGACTAGGCAGCATTGTTAGAAAAGGTGGATTGAAGTGAGGTTAGTTACACTGACACCAGGTCAGTTCTTCATTAGCCTCATTGTTAAACGAAAGCAGGATTAGAGGGAAGGTAAGCTGTCCAGGACAAGCAACAACAGCTCACAGCAGCTATCTTGCTTGATGACCTCACCCCAATCACATGACAGGGAGCTGTGATTCAGCCTGGTGATGTGGGGGTCAGGGGTCGTGATCACATGACATGACGCAGAGTAAAGGAATTTCTAGGTCACTCTGTATGACGTCTGGCCGGGCTTCAGGCTGCTAGTAGCGACTCAGCGAACAGATTGTATTATGGTTTTACACAAAATTGTGGATTCTATGTGCAAGTGCAAGCTGTCATTAAAGCAAAAGGTGGATTTCAAAAGATATTCTGAAATTCATGGACATTTTTCAAAAATGTAACTTTTCACTCAAACTGTTAAGCTGATCATGTTCAAAACAAATGCAAAATAGAAGTACTGCGTCTAGTGGTCACACACCTTTTGACCCAACAGTACACAAAATGAAATCAGTGACTGCAGCATTTCCCAACTCAGTCATGCTGTGCCAGGTATTAGTAAGGGGAGAAAGGTGTTAAATCGATTCTGAACTGAAGTTCAAAAACCCATGGGGTTAGAAGAGTTCAGCCTTCTCAATAATTTCCCAGAAACAAAAGAAGCAGACCAGAGTGAAACCTCTTCCCGACAGGGAGGTAAGGAGAGAATTTAGGGAAACAAACAAATGTTTTGAGACATCCAGGGACAGCAGGACGACTGTTTGTGACTGAATGGACACTGGGTGACATGCTGTATGGTGGCACCATTATCAGTTACTTACTTGGAAGTGATTTTCTTTGTTTGACTGTCTGGAATCCCCTTTATTACAGGACATCTATCAACAAAAGAAAAAGGAAAGAACTATCCATGAATACATGTGAAGCCTTCTAGCAGCGTCAACATCAACACCTAGCCATGCCTGCAGTGCAGACAGTACAGTATGAGCTCAAACATACACCAAGTCTTTTGGACAGGACAGTGCAGAGGATCGGTGAGAGTGATCTCTGCACTCCCCTGACTGCCAGCCAGAAAAGAGAGAGCAGAGACGGCAGTGGAATATCTCTGAGGAGGAAGGATGGCACTATGTTCTATCACCCATCTGTTCGTGGGTGTTGCATTTTAGTGTTGATTACATATTAAAGCTGTGACTAAAAATATACATATCTATTTAGTGAACCTAATCATTATCCAACATGCTATTCACATATTTTCCATGCTGAGAAACGCTGTCTTCAGTGCAGCTGGGCCTCGTTTAATCATTAGTAGCTGTGCACTCAGACAATGACATCTGAGTTCCGTAATCATATTAGCTTTTTGATTAGACGTCACTAATGCCTGAGAGGCGGCTCTGTCCTGACGGAGATGACTGCAGTTGCCTTGGTGAAGGACTCAGTGCTCCCGTTCTCTCAGACATCCCTAGCAATAAAAAGCTAACTGATTATAAAGCCATTAGCAATTATACAGGCTTTGGTTAATACTTAATTCAGGTCTCATTGCACCTGTGGTTAATGCACACATGGAACATCATTACTTAATGGCTGTAAATGACTACATTTAGGGCTGAGAGAGAAGCCCATACTGGCTTGCATCTTTGTTTCAGTATTCTATTTATCACAGCAGGCCGGCACAAACAGCAGGTGCTACAAATACACCTCAAATGATATGAAGTCAAGCACAAGATTAGAATGTTGCTTCCAGAAATCTTGAGTAAATGTTTTTTTAAAGTCTTTGAACTCTTGTCACTCAATAGTAGGAGAAATCAATGAGCTGGTTATCTTTGGAGGAGCTCTGCTGCACGTAGCAATACTGCACACCGTGTCTGCCGTAGAGGCAACTTGAATTATGAACTCTGGACACACCAGCCAGATCATGTAAGGTGATAAAAGGCCCCTATCTCTCTGTGTTAGACTTAACCACTGTAAAGCTGCAACAAAACATACATTATGTATCTGACTTTGTGCTAACTATGATGCAACAACAAGCCAAACTGGCTGGTTAATGACTTTTCTTCTTGCGGTTTTGTTTATTCAGCTGAGTCAGCTGCAAAAGTGCAGATTCATCCTCAGGCTCTTCGGTTTGTCCACTAGTGGACTTCTTAATGATTAAGTATCACAAGGCAGGGACTTAGAGAAGAAAAGAGACAGACAGGAGAGATGTTTCAGCATTTTGTTTTCCCTCCATTACTGTATCTTCCCACCTTTGTGCTACATGAGTGTGTGTTACGTCTTTGTATTAGGCTGAGATTTCAGAGATCTCATACTGTACCGTGTTTTTTGGTGGGTTCACCTGGGAACAAGAGTGCCCAAGGCACGCTCCTTTGGGAAGCCTACGGCAAAGAACACATGCATGTACAGCCATGGGGGTACATCACTATGTACAACAATGGCTAAACACGCACACACACATACATACACACACATACACGCGTGAAGGCATAACGGCACATGCACGAATACACATAAGCATATGACCTGCGGACGCACACACGGCAACTTCTGGTGGAGGTCCTGTCACATCACACGGTGTATGAATCATCATTTGTCCTCATTTACTGGTTTCTGCAATTAGCGACTCGAGCTGTGAAGCTGTAAAGTGTCTGTGTGAGTGTGTCATTTTGACCCCAGTTAACGTGAGTCATGTCTTGTGATAAAGGCGGACAAGTCATCAGTCAGTATATGATTTGTACATTTCTGCTGTTATTTGTGTGCGCTGCACAGCAGCACTTATTCCTTGTTAAACGAAGAAGTTATTACAGACTCATAACTACACACAGCTGAGGGGGAAACTAGCCTCTCATATATACGACAACACATCCTTGCGGAGAGTTTTGCTTACTTGTATCTCTCTTGTTCATACAGTCGCACACCAGTGTTTTAGCTGTTTGGTTAATAACATGTGATGAGAGATGTGTTTCCCACCTGCAGGATGGCCCCATAGAGGCGCAGCAGGATGCTCCTTGGCTCATCCCCAACAGAGTCCTGGCTGTCAGGGAGGCTGCACAGGAAGAGCTTGTTGCTCAGACCACCCCTGCAGGACAGACGGACAGGCGGACAGTGAATAGAGATCCTTCTCTCACATGCAGAGACTTTTACTTTGTCATTCTTACTAACATTGTTTCTGCTCCCTGTCTGTCGTGATTACATACTGCTTCGGAAAAGGTTTCTCGGGATCTTACTGTGACTCTTTACCATAAGGGTGACAGACTATACAGTCGAGCGTCCTCTAAAACGCCTGTAAACCTGTACGTGAGTTAGTGATTTGGTGGCCCTGTTCAGTCACAAGCTGTGCTGTTTAACCAGAGAATTTCAGAAAATTATCAACACCAGGACTTTGAAAAACATGAGCTGAATAACTTTTGGAAACAACCCCGTTCAGAGAGACAACAACTCAAATAGCTGCTCAGGTGAATAAAAAAAACAAAACACCATGACTGGGCTCTAACGTCCCAACACACCGTATTTACGGAAACTGAGCACTCCATCAATGTTAAGTCAGTATCTGCCAAAAAAAGTCAAATGTCTCCCTGAATTTGGAAACACAACAGCAAGACTCTGACATATGTTAAAGACCTGACGTCAGGTTGTGGGTGTTTTTTTTGGGGCGTTGGCACATTGACAGTGAATTGCAGTCTGACTTTTAAATGAGAATGAGATGGAGATAACGGAACCTGAGCTGGGTGTGTCTAATGACTACAGTCACAGAAATAGCCCATTGTTTTACCCTTTAACGCTTCGCATCATGAGGCTGGGCGGTATCAGGGCAGTCTTATCACTCTAGCTTTCAACCTATACGGGCCCTATTTCCATCGATGAAGCAAATGAACAAGCTGTACCTTATGATGGTGATATGGAAATCGTCCTCAGACATGCTTTTCCAGGCTCCATGGAGGAACTCTCTGCACCACAGATAAGCCTTGCGCCGGGTGTCCATGTCGGGCTGGTCGGGGCGAACCAGCTCCTTGCTGTCCTCCACGGTGTCGGGCTGAACCTGCAGGGCGTTTTCGGTCACCAGCAGACCGAGTGACATGGAGGGGGAAGAAGAGACCCCGTTGATAAACTTGGTTTTCATTTTGGTTTCTGAAAAAAAAAAGAAAGAAAAAAAAAAAAGAGAAACCAGGAAGAAAAGATACTGAGCGGCCCCTGAGCGACTGGGCTGTGAGTACTCTGGTTTGTGACGCAGGAGGATTTATTTCGCTTATTCGATGGCAAATGTCTCTTCTCTCGACAGATAAATGAAGGGCAGAGTTGTAGTTTGTATCGGTTCTTTATTATTCGTTGGCAGAGGAAGAAGTGTCGTTTCTTCGTTGAAGAGGCGTTCAGAAAGCGAGAGACGAGCTGCTACTCTGGAGACTGTCTGTTGGCGAGGAATGAATAAAATATGAGCGACGCGCCGCTTTACAGGGAGGGCGGGATCACATGACAAGTCCGCGCCCCTTCTCTTCGCTCATTGGCTAGCTCGGAGACAACACCTAAGAGACCAAAACAAACCCGAGGGTGCGTTCAGTGACTGTCGGACACATCGTCGAGTTCGAACACGATGGTCATTGCGGATAAATACGGCAAAGCGTGATATACAGCTATGCCAATAAGCAATATTATAATGTGAACACAATCTAAAACAGCATGTTTTATTTGAAATGGCAATAAGTTAGTAATATGCATTTCTGTCGCCCAACGGCGTCAAAAGTAGTCCGTGTAGTCTCCACTGTAGCCTAAACAAACATGGTTTTGTTTACATACAACATTTTTCACATATTGTGTGAAACCTTGAAGTTTCTTCCCGCCTCAAAACATTCGCAAAACCTGTTCAGACTGTTATGAAACCTTCCTGTATCATATATTTTTTTCCACGTTGCAACTCGTTGTCACTTTTTGCAGTTGTTAGGGGGGAAAAAACCACACAACACCGGTGTTGTTGTATGTACATGAGTCTACGTACACGTGAAAAAAAAAAAAAACATACGGGGACCCCTCCTCAGGAATGTTTTGGACAAACTGTACATGTCAAAGCTGGGCTGTCCAAGGAGTCAGAGAAAGCAACAGGACCTGGCTTCAGCCAGAAAATCTGTTTTTCTTTTTTCTATTCATTAGGCAACATAACAGAGTGTACATAGTTTGGGGTATTACTGTAAGGATCCAGGGTGTTTTTAAACCCCTTGTCACAAAAAGGGCCCCTCTTACATACGCAACTTCCTCCTTCCTCTGACTGTAAAAAGAAAGACAGAATGCTGAAACAAACATAACTTGCCTGGCTGAGGTGTTATGTCATTGGTATGCAAAGAGGGTTACATTTTCACAAAACACTTCACAATATCACAAAATCATTCAGTCAAAGGGCAAAACCCCTCATGCATCTGGCAAATACACTCTAAACCCCCACTTTTGCACCAAATATCACACACTTCATTCGTATTACCAGATTTTGGTCCGACCATGTAGAGAATTCTGCAGAGAGAGGTCGTTCAATTCTTGACAATAAGGTGCAGTTAGTGTGTCTCAAAACCGCTGATCCACATTAGTACTTGTCATACATACTGTTCATTAGTATATAATGTGAATGACATGACTGTCATATCAGAAGGGGGAGGGGATGGTGGTGAAATAACAGCCGAGAAGCCTGCCATGTCAGTGACCACAGCTTGAGACTGTGTTTTAACATTTGTAAGTGTGAACTAGATATCTTTAAGGAGACCTCAGGACGATTCCCAGCTGTTTTTGTGCCAAAAGAGGTATTTTTAGCTAAATGTGATGTCTCCCCAACCCAATGTTTTTGTGCCTGAACCTTAGACCGGACCATCGGCACCGCGTTAAACCTAATGAAAAAATAAGTTGCAACATAAAGAAACAAAGACGGTACTTTGCCAACATTTATTCTGGAGATCGCGTTGACTGCATTCCACTGCCTAGCTGGGTGTGACCACAGCACCTCATCTACATCACAGGCTTCCCTGGCTAGATATCGAGGGAAGAAGCTCTTCCATAGCCTGCAGAGGCATGCACACAAAAGTGATGACGGTTAAACCCTTCCACCGCCATGAAAACAACTCTTCAACTGGATTTTAGAAATGGAGAGTTGGGTGGAAAGTATTTAACCGGACATTGTGGATAGTCAACAAACCAGTTTTGGAAAAAGGTTCTCCACGGTGGCAGCTGACACTGTCCAACACTTCGAATGCACACAAAATAATTATTTCTCTCAGATTTTGCGAACAAGCAAATTGGTTGAAATCCATGTTAGTGAGCACTTCTCCTTTGCTAAAATAATCCATCCACCTGACATGTGTGGCATATAAAGATGCTGATGAGAGGCCATGATTAGTGCACAGGTGTTGAGGAGTGTCACCATAAAAGGCCAGTCTAAGAAGTGCAGTTTTGGAACACAACATGATGTCACACGTTTCAAGTTTTGAAAGAGTTTGCACTTGGCATGCTGACTGCAGGAATGTCCTCCAGATGTGTCCGGAGCCTATAAACTGAATGTTCACTTCAACACCATAAGTCATTTCTGAGAATTTTGTCAGTACACCCTCACAACCACAGAACATGTGTAACCACGTCAGCCCTCAGCCACCGCACCCAGCTTCATCACCGGCAAGATCACCTGACAACAGCCCTAACCCTGACAGCTGATGCAACAGTTGGCTTCTGCAAAAAACTGTCACACTGTACACAAATCCTTTATCCTTTCCTAAAATTCACTGTGGAAAGAAACTATATTATATACACTATATTTTTGTTTTGTCGAAGGACTGACAGACAACGGCATGATGACGGAAGGGTTCCAATGTTCACTGAGGCACAGGGAGCAGCGATAATCAGCTTGGTTTAGGCAAATTAGAGGAGATAAAAAGCCACAATCATAACACAACAAAAAGTTCAACAACATCTGCCACATCGGCCTGTTCACATCGGCCCGTGCTCTTCATTGGCACCATCGCTGCTCCCTGTGCCTCAGAGAACGCTCAAACCCTTCCACTATTGTGCCGTTGTCTGTCAGTTCTTCTGACAGCACAAGAATATATGATCGTATATGACATGATTGGTCAGTGTAGCCGTGAGGAGGTTTTCTTTCCTCATTGAATTTGAAAGGTTTTGTACCTTTACAGATGGCTGCCATTATGTGCCAAGTTGATTACAAACTGGGTGCAAGCAAAGCAGAAAATGAGACTCGAGCCGAGGTTTTACTCTCTGAGTGTCCTTTTTTTTTTTTTTTAAATAACTGAGCTGTACACGTCATTTTAGTGTGAATGAAATGTGAACAGAGAGAAAATAATTTGCATCCATCAGGCGAGTTTGTATTGTATTTTTTTAAGATGAAATTAAACATCACGCCACCGTGCCTGAGGTAACCAGAGGCGTGTTCCTGTTCAAACATACCATATTTCGTAATTTCGAAATGACGTATGTTCGAACAGGTATCACTGGTTACCTTGAGCCAAGCACACAGGCAGACCTGTGAAGGAACCCGTATGGAGGAGGCCAGAGGAGGATGCTGCTTCAGCAAACCTCCATCACCAAGCCCATGTCGGCAGCATATTCAGAGTGCCATCTACTGGTGACAAATACATCTGTTTTGTCCAGGCATGGAAGAAAACTGACCTGGGTTTTTTCTGCTGTTCTCACTGTTCTTACAATTAGACACACAGTAAGGACAAAGCTGAATAAAGGTAGCTTGTGGCAGTGTACATTAAACATAGGCTACAGTATATACAGCATGATTTATATCCCATTCTATCATTTTTCCAATCGAATGACTTTTCATTATATATTGGTGATCACTGCTGCTATCTATATCTAAGTTTAGTGATGTCATAGCAGCTGTTTATTATTAAAGGCCCACATATTTTTTATTGTTATTATTCACAAATAATAATATCAGCTTCACAGTTTGATTTAAAAGCTGAATCTAGGGCTGGGCAATATACTGTATATGATATATACTGATGTCCTGCTTTAAAGGCTGCTCTGTGGCATAGTGCTGTCATTTTCTGAACTTACCAGACTGTTCTGCTTTTTCTAATACTAACCCACTTACTCATTATATCCACATTACTGTTGATTATCCTTCAAAAATCCCATTGTGTCAGCATGTTGTGATAGTACCAATAGTCCTCCTTACAACATTGCTACAATTTCGATATCAAAGTAGGGCCTGTCTGGTCAAAAATATTGTGATGTTTGATTTTGGCACCAGTCCTAACATTAAATGAAGTGCTTTTGAGGAGATTTCAAAATATCGAGGTACATGTGGAGTATCGCAATATGACCTAAATATGTTGTGATATTATTTGAAAGTCATAACGCCCAGCCCTAGTTGAATCTTTGAAAAATGTCCATGAGCTTCAGGATATCTTAGTATTTGGAATGTCCCCCCTTTGCTTTTATTCACTTAAGGTAGCACGGACTCCACAAGTTTGCACAAAACCTGCTGACTTATGTTATCCCAGCATGATTTCACAGTGTTCCACAAGCTTCCTGTGATGTCACAGAATGACTGTCTCTCTCAGTCTTCAAGAGTCCCCATAAGTGTTCACTGGGGTCGAGGTCAGGTGACTGTGGAGGAATGCCCATGGTCTTCTTTGGTGGATAAATTAGTTTGTGCAAACTTCGAGGTGAGTTAGTGCTCATTATACTGTGGCTCAGGGGTGGAGCCAGTGTCTTCTTATCAGAAGGTCGCTGGTTCACTTACCCTGGTCTGCATGTCGAAGCGTCCGAGCATACTGAACCCCAAACTGCTCCTGATGTGCTGGTCGGCACCTTGCATGGCAGCTTTGGACGACAGCATCTGCTAAATGTAAATGTATCCTGCTGCAGTGAGAATCCATCTCAATAAAGATGCAAACCAAAAGGTTGTAGCACATCTTTGAAGAATGGAGGGGCATTTCTCCATGGTCAGGGTGGAGTTAATTCTGTGCAGGTGTCCCACTCCAGAGGAGGCGAAACTGCCCCAGACGTGAATATTCCCACAATATTCACTGTGGGTCTGAACCACTGTAGCAAATAAGAATAATACATTCAAAATCAATTATAAAAAACACATACAATGCCAATAATATAATTTAAAAAATTAAATAAATTGGGTTATACAAAGACATTAAATAAATCTTCTTTATCAGTTAGACACCCTTCTTATTAGTGTGTGACTGTTCATCAGAGTGATGGTTTGTGGAAAGAGACTGTTCTCCTGTCCTTTCACTCCAAAATCCGCGTAGGATGTTCAAACACTTCAAACAAATGCTGTTCATGTTTTTGTCTGTCTGCCTGTCTTCTCTCAAACCTTTCTTGTCTTCCGTTTCACTCCGCCCGACGGTGCAACGCCGCGATGCAAAGCGTGCAACTCGGCGCATTTTGATGACGCCATCACCAGCGAGCCACAACAAAAACAACAACAGAGCTCAGCTGTTCGGTAGTTAACTAGCCGGCCTAGTTACTCAATAAATACAGTTGTTTTTTTTCATTGGCGGCTTGTATAAGTAGCTTTATAGATACTGATACTCTCGGCAATAACGCTATGTCATTAAAATCCTCAACAACAGGCAGTTACTAAGTGTACATTTAAACGCCTTTGTTTCCTCTATGCTAGCTTCCTGCAGGTTAGCTGTTTTTCAAAGTGAGGACCAGGGGGAGCTTGTTCGACTGAAAAGGTAACGACACCTCTTTGGTCTCGATAATGGTGCAAATCAGTCGCATAATCCTCACTCAAGCCTTTATGAGTGGAAGGTTAGAGTCTTTGAATGCGCCTCTTTTATTCAGACAGAAGCTGGGAGGTAACTAATGGCGAAGAGCAAATAACGGAGCTGCTATAGGACCAACAGAAGTCATGATACAAATCGACGTGTTACTGCGATAAAGGTGAGCGTGTGTGTAGGCTCTAACATTACGTGTATGTTACTTTTTTGTCCCTTTTTTTTTTTTTTTTTTTTTTTTTTTTATA
>OMLP01046316.1:54342-66155 GCA_900302685.1 Spondyliosoma cantharus
CAGCAGGACAAACACTGACCGTCAGAATTTGACAAGCTGGGAATGAGACTCAAAAATGAACTCTCTTATAAATTGGACCTTTAAGTTTTTTTTCTTTTTTTTCTCATTTTTGAAAGTGTTTTTTTTTTTTCTTGGTTTTTTTTTTTTTTTCTTTTTTTTTTTTTTTTTTTTTTTTTTTACTGGGGTTGTACATTTTACTCCTGGTGTACTGTGGCCGTGATCTCCGACACACCAACACGACACTTCTCACAAAGAGCCGTTACTTTGGTTTGCCCTCTTCGTGTCAGGTTCCCTGGGCGATTCATGATGGCCTCGTGAATAGCTCACCTCCCATTTCCTCGTTCCTGTTTCGCCTGCCTGCTTTTACCTGTCGGCTGCTAGTCTATAAGTGGCGTTACATTAACGTGAGCCTTGCTCCCAAAGGGCACGAGGAGAATGCAAACAGAGTCACTATTAAGAAGTAGACCAGCTATTTCTATATGGTTATAATAGTAGATCTTGCCTGTCCCCGGGTCAGATTCCAACTTATCCATGTTGGGTAAGTCACAAAATTGAAAGTGTTTTTCATGCAGAGTTCTAAGGATGAATTGCGGAGTCTCACAGTGTGAGGAGAGAAGCTGCTCTGTAGTGTGGAGGTACAGCCCGGCACTCTTTAATAATTTGCTGATAACAGCTGAAAACACACCAGCATGTGAACAAGGGGAGAGCTTTCTTTCCATTTCGAGAACTTGACAGGTTTAGCCCGTGGACCTCCAGTTGAACAGGCCTGGATCATATAGATAACAGGAAAGATAATTAATAATTCAAATATGCATATCTGATACCTGATATCACTACAGTCTTTGTTGGGCTTTTGATGCTCAGTTTTGGTTCACACTGTATCAGATCAAGTTGTCAAAAGTATTGCAATATTAATAATACATATCGACGCTGATTCTGATTCAATACAAATTTTTTGTCAGTGTTCACCAAAGTAAGTGTGACACAACTTGATACCCTTTTCCCTTTGATTCCACAGCTGACCACCTTCCAGGAGCTGCTGACCAAACTCACCCACAGCTGCCCTCGCATCTCCAAGATGCGGTTACACTTCGACTGGTCGGATGTCTCCGTGTCGCTGCTCACCCAGTTCCAGCAGCTCAGAGTCCTCGAGCTCAAATATTTCTGGGTCTTTAAAGGAGTGACTCCCTCGACCTTGCAGACACTCACCAAATCCCTGCCCAACCTGAAGTCCCTGACTTTACACATCCTGGTGCCAATGAGGAGCCTGGGGATCTCGTACACTCTGGAGTCTCAATCACTGGAGTACCTGGACGTGTCGCCCAGCCGAGGCCTGGTCTTCTCCTGTCTGAAACTTCCCGCCCTGCGCGAGCTCCAAGCCAAGAAGATCGTCCTCAGCATTACACTGGACCGGAGGACCAGGCTGAGGATCCAGAGTCGTTGGCCCTGCCTGTACCACGTCCTCCGGGAGGGGACGCCCAATCTGCAGGCTCTCAACAATGAGAGGCTGCTCCCCACGTGGAGAGAGGAGAGCTACGGAGAGCTGTCCGCCATCCTGGAACAGTCCTGTTACTGTGTGCAGCATCTAGACAGCTGGCTGTGGTAGGCCACTGAGTGCAATTAAAGGAAGTACATTCCGCAGCTTGCCATTGATTGGTAGAAAGCAACATATTGCTTTCACACACTGTTTAAGTGAACATACTCAGAGGGACACATTGTTGCACATATTTGCAGGTAAAAACTGAGACTTGAAGAACAATCAAAGGACTGCAATCTGTTTCCAATTCTTCAACAGGAAGCTGCTGTTACACTTGGAAACACTGTCGAGACAATGATACACTGTTGTTGTTTTTTTTTTATTAACCAACGATTACTGTCTTATTTTGTTTAAGTTTCTCCAAGAAGCAAAGGTGCTTTATTGATTGCACTGCGTTGCGCTGGCCCGGATTCATTTCTACTAGAGCTCTGTGATGGAAGAAATGAACATAATCTACAACTCTACCTGAGTGTTAGCGACCCACGTATTGTCAAAATAAGACTGGACGACAGAGGGAGTTGTGGAGAGTGCCTTTTTAAACTTTGCTCTTCGAAAGAGGAAGCTATGACGAGCACAAGGGCCACCACTGAGGACAGAACACTGTGTTGCCGAGAAAGATACATGAAGAATCATGCCGTATAAAATAGTAATCAAGACGGAAGTTGTGATTTGCGATCAGTAAGAAGAATGAGAAGCTCTAGTATGTCAAGAATAAATTCCAAGGTTTATTTCGAGGAAGTGACTGCTATGTAATGCGAGGCAGGTTGTAATTTTTATTTTTTTTACAAAAATTGCGATAGTATGAGTCACACTGGTCAGAGTATTTTAAAATATTTTAAAATATTACAATGTAAGCTTAAAATATTTCGTTTTTATCAAAACATTTAGTCTTAGTCTCATCATCGGATTGCAGAGAATAATGCTTTCTCAGTACTGTAAATTTAAAGTGGAAACAGACGACACGTCAGGCAAAAACTCGTCTGTTACCGGTTCAAGTATTGTTGTTATATTGGCCATTGATTGCACTCAGTCAACAGTCGTCTGCTGTTTCTGCGTGGTGGGAAGGACCGTAGACAAATGAAGCCCTTTGCTAGAGAATTACCTGAATGTCAGATGAGACCAGCTGTGCATATGCATTTCAAATTAAACTGATCATATACTCCAGAGAAAATGTGAATTAGTTGTATTCAAGACAACACATTCGAACTGCGAATGTTTTGATCTGAGGCAAGTAAAGACAGTAGAGGGCCAGAAAGCTTCTCCAGATTGATGGGTACTGATCCTGGGTCAGTAGGACCAAGTCCTCTAGACAGTCTGATTTTAAATTAGCTGAAAACTCGAGCTGGTTCTGCGTAGCTGCTCCGACTTGGCTGCTAAATACTCGGCACATTCAGACTCGCCAGTATTAAGCTGGTCGAATTTGAATCGCAGCCTGTCAGGAACGCAGCACAGCTAAAGGAGGGTTCATTCCAGTGCTGGACCACAATGCACCCGACTTTTTGTTTTTTTCTTGAGTACTCCTTTCATTTTATTGTTGATGTGTGTGTGAATGATTTCATTGCGTGTGTGTCCGCTACAGGAAAGAGAGAGCTAATGTAACGATTTTAATGGGGTTAATCTGGTTGAGGTTTAATCCGACTGTTTTTAAAATGAAGGCATTCCTCAACACGCGGTATTTGGACACATTTGCAGTGTACAGTGCACAACCACAATCCAGCTGTTTTCGTACGGGAAGAGAATGTCACTGATTCCACGTATTTGACATGTATGTGAAGTTTTATGTTCATCCTTTTTGTACCCAGAGCACTCTGTTTGCTTCTGACAGCTGAAGAAATGGAATCAGTGCTTTTGCAGTTAATCTCCTGATCAGTAGAGGTCCCTATTCTCAAAGCTTTGGCCATGAAAGGTTTCTCTCCCAAAGGTCGAACTGCGTCAACTGGTGTTCACAAATGCACTAGTGGGATACCATTCCAGTCCAGCACTCGTGCTCCTGTGTAACAGATGTGTGCTTGATGGCATTTATGCTCTCCAGAATATATCGGTGTATGTGTGACGCTTGGATGACATGACGGAAGTTATGAGTACAGAATATTTCACGAGATTCTTCATAAAGAATTGTACCTAATCTCAACCGTCATGTGTGCGTGTCAGTCTGTGTGGGTGCGGGTTGGGCAATATATCAATATTATGTTGTTATCATATGAGACTATATATGGTCTAATAAATGTAGATATCATTATCTGTGATACGGCATAGCTGAAGTCTTTTCCTGGTTTTAAAGGCTGCATTACAGTTGTTCTAATACTTGCCTTTACCCCAGTTAGTCTTTATATCCACATTACTGATGACTATTTCACAAAAATCTCATTGTGTTAATGTTGTGTCACAGTACCAACAGTCATCCCCACAATACTGCCAGTCCTAGCATTTATGAAGTCCTTTTGAGGAGTTGTCAAAATATTGAGATGTATATGGCACATCAGGATACAGCCGAAAAATATTGTGATACTAATTTGAATATAGATTTAAAGAAATGAAAAGGTCCTGCGCACCTGTCGATCCACAGGTGTGCGAAAGCTGAACTCCCAAAAGATTTGAAAAGATGCTTTATTCACTCCTCAACACGCGGTCGAGCTCGTGCACCCACTTTAGACAGGGTGCTCGCTAACGCTTTCAGCTCCGCAGCTTCAGGGTGTAAATAACATTTTTCTGGGATCTCGGGGCGTCCGGACTGTCTGTGCGGATCAGTTGTATGTTTTTTCAGTTGTTTTTATGTGTTTTAGAACAAGTCTCCTGCTGCTTCAGTTCTTTAGGAGAACGCTTTGCTGTGCAACTCCAGAAATGTTTTGTGGACTACGAAACTTCACCCGACTTTCCATCAGCACGGAGGGAGGAGACGATGACGAGTGAATGTTCATGCTTGTAACTTTTTCTTTATGGCCATATCGCGTGTGAGTGTGTGTGTGAGTGTGTGTGTGTGTGTGTGTGTGTGTGTGTGTGTGTGTGTGTGTGTGTAAATGCAGAAGTGTGTGTGTTCTTCCTCCCGGTGTGCATTCTCCCTCGAGCTCGGTGCCGGAGGCGCTGTGCGGGGAGCACAGGGGAGAGGAGGCAGAGCGGCTCTTCTCACGCTATTGCGGCCCTGTCAGTATTACCTCATTCATCCAGCTCCAAACTGCACCTTGGTGCCCTTGGGAGCTGTGTTAGTGGGTTATTCTAGCGGTTAGCTCCATGACAGCTCCATATATATATACTTAAGAAATGCACAGTGACGTATGAGTAACGTCCACAGAGAGCCATTAACTCATGCTGCATTAGTTTGGCGCCTAAGGAGGGCTGTGCTGTTTTATGTTTCAGTCATTCACACAAGGTGAGATTTCTGCATGTTGCACTACAGTATATTGGAGATTGCACAACACTCAGTTGCAACATGATGCAGACTCTTTTGGCAGTTTGATGAATATCAAACAGAATTGATTCATTTTTAATTAAAAGTCTGTTTACATTTCTCTCAGAAGTCAACTGCTACAGTAAACTTCCATGTTCCGTCTCTCCATGCAGGACGTGGTCGGAGGGCGATTCGACGCCACCCAGGCCTTCGTGGGTGAGCTGAGCCAGTTCAACATGTGGGATCGAGTGCTGCGGCCCGTGGACATCATGGGTCTGGCCAACTGCTCGGCGTACATGCCAGGCAACGTGGTACCTTGGATCGACGCGAACGTGGAAGTGTTTGGCGGCGCGAGCAAGGCAGCTCTGGAGATCTGTGAAGATCGCGCTTTTGATTCCTAAAGGATCTGGAGCGAGGAGATCCGGTATCGCCAGCGAGCATTCTGACTATTTGTTGCTTGAGTCACGTGCCGCAGGAGAGGGTATAGTGCAACATTTTTACATATTTATACGCTCTGACTGCTCAAAGACTCTATGTTCATCGGACTCATGTTGATGTGTCCATTCGATCAGAACCCTGAGGACGTTACAGGAGACTATAAATTAGTCGGCTCCTCTGAAGAAGATATGCCGTTGCATCAGCCTACTCTAACGTTATGACCCACTGTCAGTCTGTGTCTTCTCTCCAGCAGATCAGCTTTCATTTGACACCTCTTTGAAAACTGCTCTTTTTTCGTTGCATCCTTATAGTGACGATGCTGCACTGTATTCGTAGTGAATGTGAGCTCAAACTGGCTTTGATGTGCTGCGGAACACCATTCCTGACTTAACGCGGTAGAGAGCACTGTGAGCCTCCTCGCTGTTTAAAGAGCAATGCGGCGCCGGGGTAGAAACGCGGCGTAATGAGGCGGAGGCTCATGAGTTCAAAGTGGACGACGGCGCAACCCCATCGCTGTTGATTATTTTGAGGCAACGGGGCAGAACGTCTAATGCATGAGCGATGAGTGGAAGGCAGTGGAGAAGAGACGGTGCATGTTTTCAGTCAACACACGGACTGCGTGTGTGTGTGCAACGCGTCTGGACGAGCCAGAGCGGCGTGCTGCTGACACCATTACGTAAGAGTGTGTGTGTATGTTTATGCGTGTATGGCTTGTCTTGCGTGTTAAAAGATGAGAGATTACGAGGGAGGGAGGACATTTTCATTCTTGTAAATCTATGCTTAATACCTCTCTGCCCCTTGAGCAGCTGCCATATCCAAAACAGCTTTATGGGCGGGTTGGCTCTGCTCAGGTTAATAGCGATGTCGGACAGCTGCCCGGGACTGGCGCATCGTCAGAGCCGTGGACACCAGCCCGAGAGAGCCCTCTGAGAGCAGGGCCTAGGCCTGACCTTCAAGGACAATCCTTAATTCCTCATCTGGGTAGTAATTATCTGTGTTTGTGAATGAGTGTAGCAGTGAGCAGCCAGCGGTGTCAAATGAGAGCAGCACTCTACGGACGTGATGAATGTCACCTAACAAGAAGAGAACCTTTTGATCCACGGATATATATATTTTTTAAAAATGTAGGGAATCAATGGATTCTGGCACGGCTTAATGAATAAAATTGATGCTTTTTGCAGCTTTATTTATGTTAGTCCTGAATGTTGTGGTGCACACGTGTTTCAGTGCTGTTTGTTCTTCATAAACAGTGAAATACTGATATTAAGCCTGGTGCTGGAGCCTCACGAGGAAAGTAAAAAAAAGAGGCAACAAAGACATTAACTTTCTTTTCTCCTTACTGAGTAGTTCAAAAGCCATTAAAAAAACACTTTTATCCACCTTAGAAAAACAATGCAGTCGAATAAAGAATAGAAGATCTGATGCAGCAGGTTTTCTGGACAGCGCAGAATGTTAAAAAACTGAGGGAGCACACTCAACGTTATGAAGCACATATTGGATATGTCACCAACTGGCTGTGATTGTTTCCTCTTTTTGAGTGTCTTTGTTCAAAATGTTTCAATGTAAAAATCAAGGTGTATTTTTCTCGCTTTTCTTCTGCTTATGATTTTTGTCCATTAGCAGCACATTATGTAAAAAAAAAAACAGAAAAACAAACAGCAGAAGTACTTTAAGAAAAATGCTTTCTTTTATTTGGTGAATGGCCTTTTGTGAGAAACCATATGTGCTTTTGCTTGTGGACAATTCACAGGAACAATGAGGGACGCAAGAAAACAGAAAAAAAAAAGAAGTCTTTTGCTATCATTGTTTTAAGAGTCACTTTCGCGTCATTTCTGCCATGTGGTTGAATGTCCTTTTGCACCCAATAAAAGAATGAACAAGTTCCAAGAGGTGTGGCCGATTAAAGCAGCGACTGAGCAGCTGTTTGAACAGTTGAAGCAGGCTTGGTTAAAATGTCTTTTGTGCTGCTTTAGCGATGAAGTCAGAGGAGAGTTTAACCCTGTCGAGGTCACGCATTATTCTTCACTGATGTTTCTTAAAGGATAAATTCACCCAAAAAATGAAAACGCAGTCATTATCTACTCACCCCCGTGAGAAAAAGTCAGGTGAAGTTTCGTAGTCCACGAAACGTTTCTAGATCTTCACGGCAAAACTGCGTTACAGCCTTTTCCCAAACAACTGAGGTAGATGGGGACTGGTTAATGTTTAAAAAAATGAATAAAAGAATGGCTCCTGGTGTTATCCCAGTCTCCAGAAGCCCTGATTTTCCAAATTGATTTAGAAAGATCTTATTCACACCATCGAAACGTCTGAGTTTATGCAGAGTAAAAACTGTCTCACCCCGAGGTCTTTAATAGCTTCCTCTTGAAGAAATACCAGTATCACACCTGATTTGACAACTTATTTTCAAATATTACAATTTTTGCTATTACAGAGAAAGCAAAAGAACCAAAAAAACTATTGGGTATCCAACCCTAATGGGGCCATTTTGTGTCTTGTTCAGCAGTTTTTATGACAGTCCCCATCTACTTCAGTCACTTAGAAGTTGCCTGCTGTTTTGCTGTGGAGCTCCAGGAATGTTTTGTCTACTGAAAAACTTCACCCGACCTTACATCCGCCTGGGGGGTGGTGCAGATTACACTGAAAATTCATTTTTGGGTGAATTTACACTTTGAGGAAAAAACATACTATAATCTTTAAAAGGAGGTAAACAAAGATCCCTATTTTGACATTTTTGTTCACACTAACTACGGGGCTGTGTGATTAATTGCAGAGTAATAAAAGGATAAAGGAACATTTGCATGCAAGAACGATCATTCACACTAATCGTGAATCGTATAAATGTCCTTCAAAGTAATCTCAAGATGCTTTTTTGACCTCATCATGCAGCCAGACCGATCTACTGATGTAGATCTTTGTCCTGATGTTTGGTATAGACATATCATTTGTAGGAATAGCCATAATACACACGGACGGATCTCGTCTGGGCAATGTAATGCCGTCAGCCATGGAGAAATCCTCTTGACTGGCAGACGTCCAGGTGGAAATGAAAAAATCCTGCCCATGCGGATTACGGGAGCTGCTACAATGTAGGACACTGTGAGCCTTCTTCGTTCTCCTCCATGCTTTTCTGTTCATGCCACTGCCAGTGTGTTGGTGGTGACACAGTGGGGGGCTCCTGATTGTTAATACAATAACAATAACAACGTGAGGCCTCCGATACACAAGCAACAATGTGAAATATGGATGTGTGCGCGTGATGTTTTGAGCATATTCTGTTCATCCAATTTTCACTGCTTTGCTCCTTTAATATCCAGCGCACATCTTGATGTTCTCACACATCGAGCACAGCTGAATTATTAAAAGAAAACTATTCATCTGCGTTTGAATAAATGATAAATATGTTAGTTTGTGTAAAAACGCATTGTAGATTCTTCTCGGAAGACTGAAGAACAAAAGAACGCTGCAGATATAATAACAGCGATGATGAGGCTCCACATCATCTTTTCCTTTGTGCAAAGAAGAAGATGAAATTATAAATAACAATTTCTAATTTTCAATCGAGACAACTAGACAGCTTTTGGGATATTACTTCCATTACTGCACTGGGGGAAAAACAAAAAAAATTGCCACTTTTTTTAAAAATTAGTCAAATAAAATAATTAATAGAAGGTGTTTTTTTGGCTGGTAATAAGTGAAAGAAAATTGCTAATGGAAAAAAGTTAAATTGTCTAACTTGTTACATTGAGGGGGAAAACTAGAGGAGGACCCAAATGCAGACACACGGGAGGCAGGATTAGGGGGAGGAAACAAAAGCGAGCTTTATTCAAACAAAGCTGAGTACAAAAAAAACATTAAAAAAAAAAAAAGTAGCAAATAAAACAGCTTAAACAAAGTATAAGGAATACACAAGAGGAGACACTAGAGAACCTCGCGGCGAGACAGAGAGAGGAAGACGGAATCACAGGGTACATCAAGAAGGACGTCACAAAACAAAATGACAAGGAGTGCAGGGAGAACAAAAACTAAATACAGACCCACTAACGAGGGGAAAGGGAACAGGTGAGGAGAGTGAGGAGGGAAGAGGACAGGTGAGGTAACGCAGGGAAACACAGAGGAGAACTGAAGAAGAGACACAAGGGCATAAAATCAAAACATAAGATACAGAATCATGATATAACTCTCACACCGAAATGCTCTCTATCAATGTGACTTTCTCATATTAAGTTCTAGGAGTTTTTTTGTTTTTTTTACTAGAAATTAGTCAGATTTACTTTGTGTGATTTTGAGCTTTTGCGGTGTGCTACTGCGAAATTGGAGCGGGACCTGAACAAAAGGCCCATTACTGATGCAACAGGAATCTTTTTTCCATATATGTAGGTCTAATGTGTTTGCATTCCAGTTTTTTAGCATTATTTGTGTCAATCAATGTTATGACAATAGTTTCACCTTATATCAAGCTATATGTTTGACAGTTGACACATATGACACATATGTTGCAATTTAGTGTCATCTTCATATATATTGTAATATCTAGTAGCTAATAGTTAATAATGTACTTGCAATATATTATCCGATATATCAAATGATATATTCTCTTTATATTGACAACTGCACCGCTTATTTACATTTTTCATATATTGTAAAAAAAAAAGACCATATATTTACTGTGCTATAGCATAAAAATATTTTAATAATAGATTTTTAAATACACATCAGTCTATGTTATTAATATGCTATAGAAATGTACATTAATTATATTTAGTAATATAATTTTGAAGCAATATAAAAAAGTTGCAATATATTAGCATGTATGAGGATTTCCATATCTTAGTTGTGCAATATGTAAAAATTCTGGTTAAAAACTTAAGAAAATTTCCTAAAATGATCAGTAGAATGTGAATAAATAGCAAGTCTGAAATTATGATGTCTCTGTATTGCGTTACAGAGTTACTTACTGAAGTAAGCGTGCTAGCCAGCTAGTCCTGCAGGTCCAAAGCTCCTGTGCTAGCAGTAGCAACACCGACTCTCCCAGACAGCTAGCTGTATGGCTGACTGAGCTAACTAGTTCAGGGCAGCTACAGTTAGCAGCAGTCAGTGGTTACTCTGGTGACATGCTGCCTTTAAATGTGTCAGTGTATGTCAGTATATGTTTCATAGTATGCTGTTTTGTGAGGGGTGTTTGAGTCCCAAGCCTGTACAACCTCCATCAAATTATTAATGAGGAAGAGGAGGGTGTGTGTCTACAACAAGCCAGTATAAATGATGACAATGTAAAATATGTTGCGACGTTGCGTTTCCTCAGGTTCAATATTCACTTTTATTTTGTGGAAATGCAGTGCGTATGCTCTGATTAAGTTAAGGCACAAAAAACACTTGGTAATGTTTTGGGGTTCAAAATACCTGCTGTAGTAAAAAAAAATAAACATGGCTGGAGATATCCAGTAATGTCGCGCTTCCAAATGTTGAAACGCAGTCTTGAACTGCAGTCACTGGATTAGCAGCCAATTCGCCTGTGATTAAACTCACTCCCTCCTCCTCCGGAAATCAAAGTCAAGTCATAAACATGTAATGTGAACGTCATGTGACACATTTTGTAGAAATGTCAGTATCGGTATCAAGTGATTTGCTGAAACTGAAACGTTTTATTCGCTCTGGGCTGGCGTCTGCTTGTGACACCCATCATAAGTCTTCTACTTATGACAAACTGATTGCTGCTGTCACATCCTCCTTCATGCTTCTGTCACAGCCATTCTTCCTCAGGTTTGTCGAATATTGTGTTTAAGACAAACTGTCTCTCAGAAGGCATTGCATGGAACTAATGACACCTAACTGAGAGGGGAATTGAGCCGAAAAGCATCATCTTCTCCTGATATCATCTGTCTCTCTGACATTGCTATGATTCAACAGGATAAACAATGAGCACTGTTGTGTGTCAGCGTATGTGGGCGTGTGACTGAGAAACATCACTTTGGCGGCGGATCGGGTCTGAAGAGTAGATTTGTTCCAGTTATTGAGTTTTTTTCTCCCACTGCGGTGGAGTTTGAAAGGGAGATTCTCCCAGCAAACCAAATCCTGGAGGGTTGGTGAAGACCTGGGCAGCTGCTGCAGATGTAATAACAGTGCATCACTACAAACAAATTACCAATTCTGTGGCGTTGCCAGCTTGTCCGTTTACCCATTACACATGACTGCATGGAGTGACAGTAAATAATTATTTGGCGCTATTTTTTCATTAAAGCATTCATTCACCACCCAGGCGGTCTTCTCTCACTGCTCGGGATCGTGTGGCTTTTTCCAACATTGGCCCAAGGTTGCGTTATAGTGTGTGAAAAACCCATAATTAAATTAAATCACACCAAGTGTATTTGATTGCCACTAGATACATTGGAGGAGATGCGTGTGGGGTGTGTGTGTGTGTGTGTGTGTGTGTGTGTGTGTGTGTGTGTGGGG